>JADBJO010009397.1:5000-25000 GCA_016801955.1 Conus betulinus
ATTTGACACAGACTCATTTCGCTCACAGCTCAACCGACCTTTATGGGCCATATCCAAGCTGTACCAACATACCCCTTCACATATACACATGAACCACCCTATATATCTCCTGTCTACAATGTGGTGGTGGTGGTTTAATTTTACGTCTTTCCATCCGGCGGATGACATTAGACGAAAAACACACACACACACACACACACACACACACACACACACTTAAGTCATTTCAACACATGCATCTGCATACACTTATGAAAATGAAAACAGCATATCAATAAGGACCCTCATAATAGTCTAGCTACATCAGAAGTGGCTTAAGTGGCGGCAAACTCAATTATGCATGAGTCAGACAGAACTTGACTCTCATTTTCATATTTGTCAAGATAGATACCTTTTGCCTTATACATTTTAGTTAAAAACTGGACAATGTAATAGAAGGTGATGCACAGAGATGAATTTTCCACAGACACACACAACTTCAGGAGGAAATTGGGTCTTCCATGTGTTCAGCCTTAAGTCTACAATGTTTTCGTTACTGAAATGTTTGCAGTGGTCTATCAAAGATAGGCCCTTGCAAACATGGCAGCAACACAGCCAGTCTATCCATGTGTGCGTGTGCGTGTGAGTGTGCGTGTGTGTGTGGACTAACACTAACTGTTCAGGTCAACAGACCGTAATGGATCATATCAGGATAGCAACATCAAAATTGTATCCCATAACAGCAAGCACACAAATTAAGAAAAAAAGTGCCCCAAAACCTCAATCCTTACATACCGAAGCAGATGGTTTAACAAGATCTGTTCCACATCACATCACACACACACGCACATAAACACAGTATGAGTGAGATCTCTGTCCGATTCATTTGTGCTCTGGTCTGTTGAATTGAGCTCGGTCTCCGTTCTCTTCTGGCACCGAAGCGCGGTTCTTGCTATGCCCCTACAACGTCATCGGCTGTGTGTTTCCCTGTCAGCAAGTTCTATGTGGTCCTTGCTTTACCCTACAACGTCATCAGCTGTGTGTTTCCCTGTCAGCAGCTCTGTTGTCCTCCGCAGAGATCAGACTCCTGGTAGTTCAACTGCACGTCAGATTTCTCATCGTTCTAAGAAAAAAAAATGGCGAAGCAGTCATCGTTACGTCTGCTGTCTTTGATCACAGAAAGATGGCTAGGCTTCTTCACTGTTCTCTGTGGAAGACTCCCTGTCTGCTCCGCTCCTTGCCTTTGTGGGCGTCGTGAAGTTCCTGCAGTCGGTGGGTGCAGTAGAGCTCTCGCTTCTGGCAACCTCTGGAAATGGAGTATCTGGAAGGCAGCGATGCCAGGAGTTGACCTCGTTGACATGTTAGGTAACATCCTGGGAGTCGTACGTCCTGGTGAAGATGTTGGCTGTCCAGGACGCTGTGACGCGGTGTCCTCTGGTAGAGCAGTAGTGATGCGTGGGAAGTGGTCAACCCTGTGACCTGCCGAACACAAAGCCAGCGATTAAATTCAGCCGAAGGAATCGCTAAACCGCAAGAAAAAAAATCGTACTTAAAAAAAAAATAACAAAAGCATAGAAAATAGTTTTTTCACACACACACACACACACACACACACACACACGCCGAAACCTATGATACAAAACTATCGAACCTTGGGAAAAGAAAGTATAAAAACGATGTGCTGATGAAGCCCGAGTTGCACTCGTTGACACGTTAGGTAACACTGGGAGTCGCACGTCCCTGGTGAGGATATTCGATGCCCAGGACACTGTAACACGGTGCTCCTCTGGTAGAATGGTAGTGACGGGTTCTCTGGTAGAATGGTAGTGACGGGTCCTCTGGTGGTAGAATGGTAGTGACGGGTCCTCTGGTGAATGGTAGTGACGGGTCCTCTGGTAAAATGGTAGTGACGGGTTCTCTGGTAGAATGGTAGTGACGGGTCCTCTGGTAGAATGGTAGTGACGGGTCCTCTGGTAGAATGCTATGATGCGTGGGCGTGGGGGCGTGGTCAACCCTGTGACCTGCCAAACACAAAGCCTCCGATTTAATTCCGCCGAAGAAGACGTTAAACTGTGAGATAGAAAAAAAAAATCCCTGTTGAAAAAAAACAAGCCTAGGAAAGAGGTTTTCTCTCTCTCTCTCTCTCTCTCTCTCTCACACACACACACACACACACACACACACACACACACACACACACACACAAAGCATCGAAATCTATATACAAGACTTCAAACCTTGGGAAAAAGAAAACATAAACGTTGTTAATAAAACTTCATTACTAAAAGAAAAGACCAATCAACCCACGAAAAAGATTTTCTTCGTTTTGAAAAAAAAAAGTTCCCTGAAGTATATGAGAGGTGGACACTGAACCCTATAAAACATGACATAAAGAAGATGACAGTCTTATGAACGATGGGCGTAAAAACCTAAAGGATCCTCACACTGACTCTGTTTACCATGTCAGCTATCTATGGATCAAAGGACGCTCGGATCAGGAGGTACCAGGTGCGCACTAGGCAATATTTCAGGAAGAGATTTAAGGACTGCCTCAAAGGCTCTGCAGCTCAGCCTTCAAGTGACCTGAAAACATGCGTCCATGATCCAGATCCTTAGCTCATGAGACTTGCTACAGAGCTGGAGTCCACCTTTCCGGATAATATTCCCTCTGGTACCCCCTTTTTCTTACCTTAGCTCCACAGACCACTGATCTAGGAAACCAGAGCAGCTAGTATGTTTATCATATGAAAGACAGACATAAACGTTTGAACAGACTCAAAACTTCGAGAAAGAAGTCAGATAAGCCTGTGAATGAAGGCATTAATTCGATTGAAACACACTAACACCATACAATGAAAGAGACACTAAACCTGGAAAAGACTAAATTTTGTGAATAATGACACTGAATCCTTAATCATCTGAAAGAAAACTGTAACTCAACTGGCAGACTCTTAACTATGAAAGAATAGGATTACTACACTAGAAATGCAGGAGAAGAAAGAAGAAAAAGAGTGCGAAGAATGAAAATAGAAACAAACAAAAAAACTTCGAAAACTCTCCTTTCAGCTGCATTCTCCAAGTTCACTTGCGCTGGTCTCCAGTTTCCACGGCAGTTCATGTAGAAGTCCTTTGGTCCTGTTGATGAAAACGTAAGTATTGAACATATGTGAATTTTCTGTGTAAATAATTCGGAATAACTAAGTTCAACAAAACGTTGAAAGTCTCTTCTTTATTTCTCGGACAACATGTTTGTTAACACGATGGATAGTGAGAACTACATAAATATTCTGAGTGCCAAAACAGTTCAGTATTCCTTCAACATTCATTTCATACAGCCAAAAGGTACTGCAATAAACGAACTGGTCGCTTGCCTTTGCAGCTACTTTGTTGTCTGCTCCGTCATTTAATAACTATTAATACTAATTCTTCTCAAGTAAGAGTGTGTGTGTGTGTGTGTGTGTGTGTCAGAGTCACAGAGAGAGAGAGAGAGAGAGAGAGAGAGAGAGAGAGAGAGAGAGAGAGAGAGAGAGAGAGAGAGAGAGCATTTGTTGAATGATTATCATCACTGCTCCTATTGTTAGTGTTGTGATATCTTATTACAACTACTACTACCACTATTAATACTATTATTCTTATTGACTATTCATATGTCTTCACACGACTTATCAAGTAAATGACTTAGATGTTTATTTCTCCACACACTAAACTTCAAACAAATAGGCAAGAACCGCCAGCAACAAACAAAACGCATGATACAATCAAATGCTCATACTGCATCCTACCGTATTTCCACCCTTCCCACACATCCCACTCCCCAACACCACCAGCCACCGAACAAAAAAAAAATCCTAAATTAACAAGCATAGGCAAATGCCTTTTATGCTCCAAGACAACGCAGTAGGTTATCTGTTGCGTCGATTTGACGGAAAAAAAAAAGTTTGCCCCGGCTGATTGATTTAAAAGATGACAGAAAAGTAGAGCACAGCCAGTGGGCAGAACTGACGGACGAAAACTGGACAATGAAAACAGTTCACGTAATGGATGCACTCGTGCTGTACCTCAGTAAAAATACTGAGCATGAGGAGAGAGGACTCGATGATATGTGAAGCAGGGGGCTGCACTTTTACATACACAAAAGATTTGATGAATAGGTAGCCAGTAAACAGAACGTAGAACTGAAGAAATATTAGACATAGAAGAGCGACAAATTTGGCTGGTAGCACGGTTTTAAACTCTCCCAACATTATTCAAGCAGCTTTGGAGGTAGATCGTTATAATAAAGATGAGACAGTATAATACCCTTAAGAAATACTTGGTTTATATGTTTGCATGAAAAAAAAACTACCAATTGCCCTTTTCCTTTCCTCCACCCTCCCTCTTTGCCATCCCCCCTCCCACCCACAACTATCTGTTCTCAGGTCCAGATTTCTATTCACTCGCATCCCTTGGCCCTGTCTGCCCAGCCTCCTCCCTTTCGTGTGTGTTTTTTTTTTGTCACCTTAGAATTTTTGGAAGCAGCTTCTTTTCTGTCACTTGAAAAAAGACTGCAACAGTCGAAACGTCGTGCATTGTTTTTGTTCCCTTTTGACCCCCCTTTTGTTTCAGTCTTCACTACTTACCCTCAAGTTATATAACCGATTTATGCATTAAATTTTCCGCATGCGGTTATTCTATTTTTTTTTCAAACTGACGCGATTTCAACGTCGCAAACTACCCAGCTTCGTTTCAACACACAAGACGGCGATTGTTCCAGGATAAACCATTTGTATTTAAGGTATGCAGTGGTGCTGTACCTAGTCCTTTCTTATCTGTTGTTCTGGACGATTCTTCCTCTCCTTCGCCACCACACTGGTAGTCCCGTGTCTCCATCTCTCTCAGGTCAGCATGGAGTGGGCATCCCTGCAGGGCATCCTGTGTCATCTCCTCCACCTGCCTGCACTGGCAGTAAGCAAGGGCAATCGTCAGGTGGAGCATACGAATGCAAAGCGTTGTATGTCCTGTGCACAGCCTGAAGATGGTGATCTGATCTGCACTAACCACATGTTGTGTGGCATTCCCTTCTACACCCGAACTGTGATCGTAAGTCCTTCTGCTCTTGAACGGTATGTGGTGAGCCTGGTTGGTGCCCTGTTGCTCACAGTCTAGCGAACTGGCCTACAAGTAATTTCCTGTCTTACTACACAATTCAACTGATTCATTAAACTAGTCCACAGAATGGTTTATGATCTTATAAGCAGGAAGTATTTACTGCGACACTGTCAGTCTGTGTCAGCCTAACGCCGTTAACTCCCTCAGCTCCTCTAGTTTCTCCATTATCATAGTTTCCAGAAACGACTGGGCATCTGTGAAGATGACACCTGCCTGCAGACACATTTGGAGGCTACTTTCATGTTGACTGCCGCTAACAGAGCCTCAGCCTGAGGTTGGAATGGTTCTTTCTGGTCTGAAATTCCTTTCATTTGCAGACATCTGGAAATCTGACGCAGACTCCGGACCCTACCGCAACTATGGCACATCCCTGTGTGTCCCAGTGGATCCAGGCTTGTTCTTGTTCTCCATCAAAACCAGTGTCAGTGCTTTCTTCAGTTTTCACACGACGGCAGCAGCGGGCTATGGTTTCCACGCCGGATGTCTTTCCCGTTTTTTAGTTCAAGTGTGTGCTGGAGATCTGCCTTTCTTCTCAAAAATGTCCATCTGCAACCAGTTGAAGATTCTTACACTAAATGAGGGTTTCCGGTAATAACAAGATATACATGTAGATGCTGCCTGGATCAACAGCTTGAAGTGGGAAGGAACAGGAAAGGGCTTTGGACTACCCACTATATTTCAGGCCTCTAGGACAGGGAAGACAGACCCTACTTCCCGTAGTGGGTAGGAAGGTCAACAGGTGCGGGAGAGGGGTAAGGGGGGGGGGGGACGGGAAAGGGGGGAGAGGGGGGTTACATCCAGGATTTGAAGCCCTCCGGCGAGGCTGATGTACTGTCAGTGAGTACTGCTGATGTACTGCCAGTGTGTACTGTGTGTGCTCAATTCATTTGTTCTCATGTTTGCTGAATTTCGTTGTCTCTGCTCTGTTGTAGTTATACTGAAGGGTTTGTTGCTGACGTGAATATCACTTCCATTGGTGTAGATCCTAGCACCTAGCAAAATGATCTAGCTGCTTTCCTACCTGTAGCTCTCCGTTTTCCACGAGCGTGGCGATCTGATCTTTTAATTACTTTCAACATTGAGATAGCCCGTTAATTTCTGCTGGCCCTTTCTCAAAATTATACATTGCACAACATTTTTTCACAGTCTCAGTCTTTACTCTGAAGGGCTCCTCTTCGTTCTGTCAGGAAGGATCCTCGTCCGCTCTGTCCCTTGCCATTGCGAGTGTATACTGAAATCCCTGATGTTGGTTAGTGTAGAGGGTCTCCCGTTTTCTTAGCGTCCACTGGCAATAGTCTCCTGAAAGGTTGCAGTAGCCTCAAGTTAAGCTAATCTACATATTTACCGATATGCTGTCCGTGGAGTCATGTCGCTGGTGAGGAGACTGGTTGTCCAGAACAGAGCAGTATAACGGTCTCCCGTGAGACTGGTGGGGATCTCTGGAGAGTGGCCAAATTATGATCTGCCAAACACGGAAGACTCCGATTAAATTCTGACGAAAAAGATGTCGCTAAAAATTAGGAGTCAGGAAATCGTGTTAAGCAGACGCTAAAGTCTTTAAGGTAGTTCTAAACACACACACACACACACACACACACACACACACACACCACGGAGTGCACCACAGCTCTTGATACAAGATACTAAACCATAGGAAAAAAATTGTTATAAACCGTGTGACTGAAGCCTTAGCTCTAGAAAAGACAAATCAATCGCATGAAGAGATGACTGACATTAAAAAGATTCTCCCAATGAATACAAGAGGAGTCACTCATCCCTGTAAGAAATACTCGAGGATGATAGGTTGTATTGAATGGTGGAGATCAGAAGATAGGCGACAGCCTGTTTCTCAGTTTTCAGAGCATTGGCAAGTTTTCAGGTGATCAACTGACAGGTTAGTGTTCTTCCCTTTGATTTTCTCAATGCTGTTCCAGACCTTTTCTGGGATATTTTAGATGTCAACTTTGAAAAGTTGTTTCTCCAAGACTGACGTTTACTGACTTTAAAAAGGGCGTCTCGTTTTAGCTTGGACTTTTTAATGGGGGTCGAGCACTGGGCGCTGAAGGTCTTTGGAATACTCGACGCTGAGCCTGTGTGCGTTTTTGTAAGGTTAGTAGGCCGTCAGAATTAAAGCATGGTGTTTCAGGCTGTTGGCGTTTACTGGAAGACATCTGAATACACGTTTTTGCAGACTTAAAAGTATCAGAGATTCTACTGGATCTTCACTTTGAAGAATGTCAGTTTCCTGGAACTCCTTTAGAATATTTGAAGCAAGAAGATTCCGGTTAGCTTTTTCTATAATTATCTTAAAGGTGCCCCAGAACAGAGGCATCTTCAGTTGTTACGGATGTTACCATAACGGGGAAAATGGTTACTTCCATACAGATCATCATGGACAGACTACTCATAGTCCAGAATCAGCGAGGGGTCGCATTTGGAAAAATCTAAACAAGAAAGTGTACCGTGAAAGAATGGAGGAAAGTTGTCATGTCCTTGGTGAGGAGATTGGTCGTCCAGAACAGAGCAATGCAGTGGTCTCCTGGTAGACTGGTGGGGATATCCGGAGAGTGACCAGCCCTAGGATCTGCCAAACACAAAGACTCTGATGAAATTCTGACGAAAAAGAAGTAACTGAAATTATAAGTCAGGAAATCGTGTCAAGCAGACACAAAGTCTTTAAGGTAGTTCTAAACACACACACGCACGCACGCACACACACACACAGAGTATACACTATGGCTCTTGAAACAAGACACTAAACTATAGGAAAAGAAATTACTATACACCATGTGACTGAAGCCATAGCTCTAGAAAAGACAAACTAATCGCATTAAGAGAGGGCTATGTTTTGAAAGAAAGATTCTGTCAAGTGATACAAGAGGGGTCACTAATCCCCAAGATCAGAGGAGAAAAAGTCTTATGACAGAAAAGGACTGTAACTCCTATGGAAAAAATGATAAAACCTATGTACAAGTAACAGTAAACCATGTGAGAAGGGGCCGTAAACCTCTTGCAGAAGGAAATTATACCATACTTAAACGGGGACCCTAACCCCGATGAAAGTAGGGGACTCCAGTGAAGGGACACTCAACCAATATCAACGATTACAAAATCCTGCGGAAACAAAACATTATACCATACAAAAAGTTGACAATAGTAAGAAAAGAAGACACTAGTTACTATAAATGGAAGACGCTAAACAACAAGGATAAGAGACAGTGAAACTTGTGCAAAGAAGAATCTAAACTTCTGGAAGGATGACACAAACCACCTAAAAAGTCACTCAATCCTATGGAAGACCACTACACAAAATCTGTTTAGAAAGACATCAAGCTCTATGAAAGGAGACAAAACCCTTTCAAAGAACCGGACATTGAACTCTTTGGAAAGACGACACTAAATCTGATTAAAGTAACCAACCCTCTGAAAGGAGCACACACAATGACGAAAAGGATATCAAATTCCAAGAAAAGAGAATGCTCAACTTGCAGACTAAGGGCATCAAACCCTATAGAAGAAATCTGATGCTAACAAGAACATAAGGTATCAGCACGCACAAGAAAAAATCAGAAAAAGGATCAAGACTTCCTCAGCATCTCGGCCTGTCAGGGATCTGGTACCCACGTTTTCTTTCTTCTTCTTTTTAATTCATCAAGCTCTTGATGCAGAGGGTACTGTTATACAAAAACGAGCTACACTGATCAAACAGAGAGACACTTTAAGCCTGGGAAAGAAAAGGACATTAAATCCTTGGAACAAGGAAGACAAACACTACGAATGAAGACACATAAACGTGACAATGACATTAAAACAGCCGATGAAAGGGGCAATGAGCTTGGAAGAGATGACACAAAGTCCTGTGTATGAAGATAAAGGTAAATCCTGATGGAAAACGATAATTTATTTAAAAAAGAAAACCAAAGTCAACAGAAGAACAAGAAACTAGGCAATAACCTAGTGTCAAAATACTTTGTTATACATATGAGACAATACTGGCAGAAGAAAAAGAGGATGGAGAACATGAAAGAAAAAACATGGAATCTGAACAACAATACTGTCATTACTCCCCTTTGAAAGAAAAAACATGGAATCTGAACAACAATACTGTCAGTACTCCCCTTTAAGTCCATGTCCCAGGTTGTCGTGACCCATCTCCGTTTTCCGTGGCTGCTGAGGGCGATTTCCGTCATCTCTGGCCGTTGATGGAGCCGATCCTTATCTCTGTGGATGAGAAATCAAGACCACCTTGAATTATTGGACTGTACGCTGGAAAAACATAATAAGCAAAACTGACACACCCATTCAGTAAAGGCAGTTTAAACGTTTTCGAGGCGTTCTCTTGCCATCTGATAATTTGATTTACATCACGTGATACGGAGGCTGCACGAAAGCTTTCTGCTATCCCCATTGGCACAGCATTGGCTTTGTAATGCATTCCTCCCACATTGGTTTTCTGTATGGACAGAGACAGAGTATTTGAGTGCGAACGCGTATTGCGCGTGCGCGTGCGTGCGTGTGTGTGCGTGCGTGTGTGTGTGTGTGAATGTGTTGTATATGCGTGTATGTGTGTACCCACGTGCACAAGCGCACGCTGTTGTGTGTGTCCGAGTGCGAGCGAGCGTGCACTTTCAGTACATAGGTGCACGTGCCTGTATGCGATTGCGTCTATGTTCGTGAGGGCGCATGTTCGTGAGGGCGCATGTGCGTCTGCTCACATACGCACATGCACATTCATGGTTGTGGCGAGAAGTGTGGCTGGAGAAAGAAGGAGAGAAGCAGCATTACAATTCGTAACAATTCGTATTGCAATTCGTGACTTTGTCCCTATCAAAATAACAAAATGCGAGTCCATTTGTTAAAATGGTGGTCAGTGCTTAATTCAAACTGATATTCTAATATCTTTAGACCTGAATTTAACAACTTCTGAACTACTGCAGAAGTCAACTCCTGGAAGGAAAGGAAAGGAGAGAGAGAGAGAGAGAGAGAGAGAGAGAGAGAGAGAGAGAGAGAGAGAGCGAGCGAGCGAGCGAGCTGGTAATGCTAACGTCGGATACAGCCCAGCCGACCGCAAAGGGGACCAGTCATGTCCTTGGTAAGGAGACTGCATGTCCAGAACAGAGCAATGCAGTGGTCTCCTGTTAACTGGTCTGGAACTCCAGAGGGTGGCCAGCCCTATGACCTGCCAAACACAAGACTCTGATTGAAACTTTATGAAAAAGAAGTGCTAAAAGGTAGACGTCAGGAAATCGTGTTAAGAAAAACACAAGAGTCTTTAATGTAGTTGTAAACACACATACACGCACACACACACGGTGCACACTACGGCTCTGGATAGGACACTAAACCATAGAAAAAGAGATTGTTATACACCTTGCGACCAAAGCCTTAGCTCTAGAAAAGACTAATTGCATGAAGAGAGGACTGTCATTTTCAAAGAAGGATTCTGCCAATTAATACAAGAGGGGTCACTACTAATCAATGTAAGATCAGAAGAGAATACATGACAGAAAAGGACTGCGAACTCAATGGAAGAAAAACGCTAAAACCTTTGTACAAGTAACAGTAAACCATGTGAAAAGGGGCCATAAACCTCTAAGAAAAGGCGGCTATACCATATTCGAACGTAGACCCTAATCCTGATGAAAGTAAAGGACCCTAATCCTGATGAAAAATCCTGATGAAAGTAAAGGACCCTAATCCTGATGAAAGTAAAGGACCCTAATCCTGATGAAAGTAAGGGACTCCTGTGAAAACATAGACTCAACCGATACTAATGATCACTAAACCCTGGTGAAACGAGACATTATACCATACAAAAAGCTGACAATGGTCAGAAAAGAGGACACTAGTTACACGAAAGGAGGACGATGAACAAAGAGAGCAGTACAGCTTGTGAAAAGAGGAAACTAAACTTCTGGAAGTCTGACACAGCCACCCTAAAAGACACTCACTCAACCCATGAAACAACTCTACACAAGAGAATGCTGAACCTCATGAGAGCGTACACTGACAGATGAAAACTAGATTCCATGAATGAAGGCCAATACAATCTATGAGAGGATCTACATTTTTACTGTAATTACCATGTCATGCGTTCTGTGGATCAAAGGACACGTGGATCAGGAGGTACCAGGTGATCACTAGGGAATATTTCAGGAAGAGGTTTCAAGACGTCCTCCAGACCATTGCAGCTCAGCCCCAAAAGATCTGAAACACATGCGTCCATGTTCCAGATCCCTGATTTATGAGACCTGCTACATAGTTGGAGTCAATCTTTCATACCTTTCCCGAAGAGTATTCCCTCTGGTACCGCCTGTTGTGATCCTTCTTCCACAGCACACTGACGTAGGAAATATAGACAGCTAGAGAAAGAAGAACACTCTTATCTTGTGAAAAGAAAAGAAGATCTGAAGAGGGAATTAACTGTGTGAAAAAAACGTATGAAATGAAGACGGTAATCCTTTTGAACGATGGCCAAGCTAAACCCATGAAAGGAGGAATCTAGGCTCTATATAACAAGGACACTAAAGGCTATAGAAGACAGTGATCCCTTATAGGACTAAGGCACTAAATTCATTAAAAAGAGACACTAAATTTGTAGAAGGAAATACTAAAACTATCAAAGCACATAAAACCCTGTGGGAGAACAGGACGATATGAAGAAAGACAAAAATCGTACGCAAGGAAGTGCCAAATCCGAAAAGATGACGCCGTATCCTATTTAGGGAGAAGAGATTAAGCCCTATGAAAGGACAGTAATGCAAGGAGGAGACAAAACCCAACGAAAAAACTGGACGCTGAACTCTTTGGAAAGAGGACAGTAAACCTTATGAAATTAAGCAACCCTCCCCTGTGAAAAGAGCACACTATAATACAGTGACAAAAAGGACACCAGATTCTAAGAAAAGAGAAAGCTCAACCTCTGTAGACCAAGGGTATCAAAGCCTATAGAAGAATTCTGATGTTGACAATTACCGTGTCAGACTGTCAATGGCTTACAGAATGCTCAGACCAGATGGTATCAAAGCGCACACGGAAAAGGATTTAGGAAGAGGATCAAAGGCTTCCTCAGCATATCAGCCTCTCAGGGATCCGATACCCACGTTTTTTTTTAAACTCCTGATCCAGAGGACATTGTAATACAAAAACAAGCCACACTGATCAGACAGGACTGTTTAGGATGGGAAAGAAATGGACATTAAATCTTTGGAAAGAGGAACAAAAAACCTACGAATGGAGACCCGTAAACTTGAGAATGATGGCACTAAAACTGCCGATGAAAGGGACAATGAGCTGGGGAGAGACGACACAAAGTCCTGTTTATGAAGAGCAAATCCTGATGGGAAATGGCAACGATACGTTCATTAAAAAAGAAAACCTTTGAAATAAGACACCAAAGTCAACAGGAGAACAACAAACTAAGGCAATAACCTAGTGTCGAAATTCTTAGCTATGATACATAAGAGACAATACTAGAAGAAGGACAAGAGGATGGAGTACATGTTAGAACAAACATGGAATCTGAACAACAACACTGTCAGTACTCCCCTTTAAGTCCATGTCCCAAGTTGTCGTGACCTATCTCCGTTTTCCCGTGGCTGGTGGGGGAGATTTCCGTCGTCTCTGGCCGTTGATGGAGCAGATCCTTGTCTCTGTGGATAAGAAATCAAGACCACCTTGAATTATTTGGACTCTATGCAGGAAAAAAAACATTTAACAAGCAAAACTGACACACCCATTCAGTAAAGGCAGTTTAATATTTTTGAGGCATTCTAATGGCATCTGATAATTTGATTTACATCACGTGACATGGGAGTGGCACGAACCCTTCTGCTATCCCCCCATTGGCACAGCTGTGGCTTTATTATACATTCCTCCCACTCACTGACCTTCTGTATGGATAGAGAAGGAGTATTTGAGTGCGAGCGCGTACTGCTTGCATGCGTGTGTGTGTGTGTGCGCGCGCGCGTGTGTGTGTATATGGGGGGTGTGCGTGAAAAATGTGTTGTATATGCATGTATGTGTGTACCCATGTGCACGCACGCTGTTGTGTGTGTGAGTGCAAGCGAGCGTGCACTTTCAGTACATGGGCGCACGTGCCTGTATGCAATTGCGTCTATGTTCGTGTGGGCGCATGTGCGTCTGCTCACATACGCACATGCATGGTCATGATGGTGGCGAGGAGTGTGGCTGGAGAAAGGAGAGAAGCAGTATCGATTAGAATTCATGACTTTGTCCCTATCGAAATTACAAAATGCGAGCCCCTTTGTAAAAATGTTGGCCAGTGCTTAATTCAAACTGATACTCTAACACCTTAAGACCTGAATTTAACAACTTCTGAACTACTGCCAAAAAAAGTCAACTCCTGGAAGGAAAGAAAAGGAAGAAGAGAGAGAGAGAGAGAGAGAGAGAGAGAGAGAGAGAGAGAGAGAGAGAGAGACAGAGAGAGAGAGAGAGAGAGATGGTAATGCTAATGGTAATGTCACTTATAGCCAGCCGACCGCAAAGGGTCATATCAGGGCTGTCACCACGTTGAAATCAACTCACAAGTCATTAAAAAAAAAAAAACAACAAAAAAAAAAACCTCATTAGCACAGTCCTTTAAAATACCTCTTCTAAGAACACACCATTGGGGGCTGAAGGTCTGGTGAAATACCTAATGCTGAACCAGTTTTCGTTTTCGTGAGATCAGTTGGCCGTCAGAATTAAACCAATGTGTTTTAGGCAGTTGGAGTTTATTGGAAGACATCGGAATACATGTTTTGCAGACAAAGTATTAGTGAGAGATACTGCTGGATCTTCACTTTGAAGAATGTCAGTTTCCTGGAGCTCCTTTGAGATATTTGAGCAAAGAGATTCCAATTATTTTTCTATAATTAGATGTTCTGGATCAGAGGCGTTTTCAGTTGTTATGGATTTTTACATAATGGGAAATGGTCACTTCCATACAGATCATCATGGACAGACCACTCATAGTCCGGGAAGAGCAAGGGGTCGCATTTTGACAAATCCAAACATGAAAATGTACCTGTGGAAGAATAGAAGTTGGTTGGAGACCAATCACGTCCTTGGTGAAGAGACTGCATGTCGAGAACAGAGCAGAGATCTCCGGAGGGTGGCCAACCCTGTGACCTGCCAAACACACAGATTCTGACTAAATTCTGACGAAAAAGAAGTCACTAAAAAGTAGAAGTCAGGAAACTGTGTCAAGCAAACATAAAAGTCTTTAAGGTAGTTCTGAAAACACGCACACACACACACACACCCCCCCCCCCCCCCCCCCCCCACACACACACACACACATGGTGCACACTACGGCTCTTGACACAAGACACTAAACATAGAAAAAAAGAGATCGTTATACACCATGCGACCAAAGCCTTAGTCTAGAAAAGACACATTAATCGCATGAAGACAGGGCTGTCATTTTCAAAGAAGGATTCTGCCAATTGATACAAGAGGGGTCACTAATCGATGTAAGATCAGAGGAGAATAATATATGACAGAAAAGGACTGCAAAAGAAAAAGGCTAAAATCATTGTACAAGTGACAGTAAACCATGCAAGAGGGGGCAATATACCTCTTACAAAAGGAGACTATACCATATTCAAATGAGAACCCTAATCCTGTTGAAAGTAAGGGACTCATTTGATAGGAGACTTAACTGATACTAAAGATTACGAAACCCTGTGGAAACAAGACATTATACCATACAAAGAGCTGACAATGGCCAGAAAAGGGGACACTAGATACTAGGAAAGGGACGACGATGAACAAGGAAAGAGGACAGTAAAGCTGTAAAAAAAGGAAAACTAACCTTCTGGAAGGATGACACAAGCGACCTAAAAAGACACTCAACCCAAAGAAAGAACACAACACAAGAGGATGCTGAACCTCATGAGAGCTTACACCGACAGATCAAACTAGATTCTATGAACGAAGGCCAATGCAATCTATGGCAGGATCCACATTTTTACTGTAATAACCATGCCGTGTGTTCTGTAGATCCAAAGGACACTCGGATCAGGAGGTACCAGGTGATCACTAGGGAATACTTCAGGAAGAGGTGTAAAGACTTCCTCCAGACCTTTGCAGCTCAGCCCCAAAAGATCTGAAAACATGCGTCCATGTTCCAGATCCCCGACATAGGAGACCTGCTACATAGTTGGAGTCAATCTTTCATACCTTTCCCGAAGAGTACTCCCCTCTGGTACCCCCTGTTTTTGTATCCTTGTTCCACAGCACACCGACATAGGAAAACAGTTCACGAGAAAGAACACTCTTAATCTTGTGAAAAGAAGACAGCGCCCTACACAGAGAAATTAACTCTGTGAAAAAAACGGTGGGCATGAATGCAAGAAATGAAGACAGCAATCCTTTTGAACGATGGTGATACAGACTCCATGAAATAAGGAATCTAGGCTCCATGTAACGAAGACACTAAAGGCTGAAGAACAGGACAGTGATCCCTTATAGGACTAAGGCACTAAATCCTTTGAGAAAAGAGTAGACTAAATTTGAAGAAATACTAAAAAGTATGAAAGCACATACAACCCTGTGAAATAACAGGCCAATATGAAGGAAGACACAAAATTATACTCCAGGAGGGTACCTAAATCCAGTGAAAGGAGGACGCCAAATCCTATTTAGGAAGAAAGCATCAAGCCCTATGGAAGGATAGAAATGCAAGGAGGAGACAAACCCTGTGAAAGAACCGGACGCTGAACTCTTTGGAAAGAGGACATTAGCCTTATGAAAGTAAACCACCCTGTGACAGAAGCACACACAATGGCAAAAAGGACATAAATTCTAAGACTAGAAAAAGCTCAACCTTGTAGACTAAGGGTGTCAGACCCTATTAAAAAGTTCTGATGTTGACACAATTACCGTCTCAGACTTTCAATGGGTTACAGAATACTCAGTTCAGAAGGTACTGACAAGCACATGAAAAAAATCAGGAAGAGGATCAAAGACTTCCTCAGCACCTCAGTCTCTGAGGGATCTGATACCCACACTTTTTTTTCAAACTCTTGATCCAGTGGATACTGATATACATAAAGGAACCGAATTAATGAGCAGGACTGTCTAGCCTGGGAAAGAAAAGACATTAAATCCTTGGAAAGAGGAAGAAAACATCACGAATGAAGACAAACTTGAGAATGATGACACTAAAACTGCCGATGAAAGGGACAATGAGCTTGGAAGAGATGACACACAGTCCTGTGTATGAAGATAACAGTAGATCCTGATGAAAAATATGTTTATTAAAAAAAAGAAAACCTTTGAAACAAGACACCAAAGTCAACAGAAAGACCAGTGTCAAAATACTGAGCTGTGATACATCAGAGACCATACTGGAAGGGCAAGAGGATGGAGAAGAAAAAAGAAAAATATGGAATCTTAAGAACAACACTGTCAGTACTTCCCTTTAAGTGCATGTCCCAGGTTGTCGTGACCTATCTCCATTTTCCGGGGCTGCTGAGGGAGATTTCCATCGTCTCTGGCCGTTGATGGAGCAGATCCTTACCTCTGTGGATGAGAAATCAAGACCACCTTGAATTATTGGAATGCACGCCGGAAAAAGAAAAACTGACACACAGCAAACGCAGTACTAACGTTTATGAGGCGTTCTCTTGCCATCTGGTGAAATATGTCTTGGTTACCTCACGTGATATGGGAGCTGCAGAGAAGCATTCTGCTATCTCCATTGGCACAGCAGTGGGTTTGTTATGCATTTCTCTCACATTGGCTTTCTGTATGTACAGAGATGTGTGTTCGAGTGCGAGCGCGTACTATGCGTGTGTGCGAGTGAGTAAATGAATGAGAGAGAGAGAGAGAGAGAGAGAGAGAGAGAGAGAGAGAGAGAGAGAGAGAGAGAGAGAGAGAGAGAATGTGAGAGTGAGTGAGAGAGATGCTTATGATAATGGTCATGTTGCTTATAACCCAGCGAACCGCAAAAGGCCGTGTCAGAAAAAACCCATTCACGCAAACCTTTAAAGCACACCCGGTTTAGAACACACCACAAATTTTGTTTAAAATCTTTTTCCTCTGTAAAATCTTAGATCAGATGAAAAATGTTATTCTCCCTCAGAAATTCAAAGTTCACACATCAGGTCAACCAGGTTTGCTGAACAAGGTTTTCATGCAGTCTGCTGTAAAGTGTTTATCTCTCACATCATGCAGGTCCCCAAACTCTAGAGAAATGTGTCACTGTGAGTGGTTCGTGACATGGAATGCACTACAGAACTTCACCTTTTACAAGATAGGAATGGGTGCAATGGTGTGGGCAGGTATGCAAACGTCACAAGACTCTTTCTTCTTTAAGGCCGCATCGGGAACATGGTGAACTCATTCAAGTTATGACGGATTTTGGCTGGGAAACCAAGCAAAAAGCATGTTATATCCATCTGATTTCAGCGAGGTGTACACTTCAAATAACTTCAACAGCTGAGGGTGCCTGAGGTTACGGCTGGCAATGGCCTCCACAACTGAATGCGAGTCCGACAAGATTAGGAAATCTTTGTTTTTCGATTAACGGCCATTTCAGGAGCCAGGACCTAGGTCATCAAATCAGCAGTGTAGGTAGAGCTGTAAGTGGGAATGTGTTTAGAACTTTTCTATTAACGTTCCCTTGCACAGTACACAGCAGAGGCAACCCCCTCCTCAGATTTGGAACTGTCTGTGAAAATTCTTTCAAAGAATGTTTACTTCACAGTTCAGCAAAAAAAAAGGAATTGTATGCCAAGGAACTGTTGATATCTTTACAGTACGAGACTAAATCAAAGCAGACCTCTGGAGTGAAGGCCGTGGTGGATCGTCAAGAAACTTGATAAATCACACACGACCCGAAGGTATTGTGTAACTGTATTCTGTATTGAGCAAATAGGCAAGCATATGAATTCCCAAGGGTGGAATGGACTAGGGTGGTCATTGAATTTCTTCTGGAACCTGGGGTCAAAATACAGTATATGCATGTTTATCTTGTTCAGAAGATGGAATCAAACAGTACACACCCATGGTCCGGTTTGGAGCGGATCTGAGGTCTATAAAGATGGAGGTTTTCGTGCCAGCGCTCAAATCTGTGAGTGCAACAACCATCAGAGTGTCAAGTGGTCTCTGACATGCAGTTAAGTGCTATGTATGATTTCAAAGTTCAGTTTTTAATAATAAAAAAAGAATAAGCATACAGAAATCTTTCGCACTGTTAATTATCCGAAAGCTTTCCAGCTTCCACATCAGACGGGATCTGACCATCTTTTCCCACTAGCTAGCGAAGGCACCTAGTAAGAGCTATTGGAGAATACTTTGAAGGGTTGATAAGCTCTTTTCCAGGCTTTGGAATCAGACTGGTCAGGGCTTTTTACCAGAGATGGCAGAAATCACTCTGTGGTCCAGATACGGTTGTAAACTTTCAGAAGGGTCTGGAGACAGCCCTCCGAGAGATGTTTAAAAGCTTATAATGAATATCATCTAGGCTGGAAGCAGAAGTTGCAGGTTTGCAGAGCTGATTTCAGTTCATCAATTGAATATTGCAGGTTGTACAGTTAAGAGTTGACTATTGTGAAGATGTACACAGACTTCTCTCCGAGTTTTATTTTTCAATATAGCAGATTTACTTGAGAATGATGAGTTCTGTTGCATGGTGGAGGCCAGCAGATTGGCAAAGCTTGTTTGTAAGTTATCAAGGCATCAGGTGATGAACTGATGGGTTGGTGTTCTTCTCCCTCATTTTCTTGATGTTCCAGACCTTTTCTTTGATGTTTTAGATGTCGGCCTTGAGAAAAGGTTTCTCCAAGACTGACATTTACCGACTTAAAAAAGTGTGTCTCGTTTTGGCTCGGATTTATTGATGGTGCCAAGCGATGGGAGCTGAAGGTCTTTGGAATACCCAGTGCTGTGCCCGCTTACTTTCTCTTGACATTTTTTGGCCGTCAGAATTAATCAAGGTGTTTTAGGCAGTTGGAGTTTTCTAGAAGACATCGGAATGCACGATTTTGCTTGAAGTATTAGAAATTCTGCTGGATCTTCAGTTTGAAGAATGCCAGTTCCCTGGAGCTCCTTTGAAA
This sequence comes from Conus betulinus, assembly GCA_016801955.1. Taxonomy (NCBI): domain Eukaryota; kingdom Metazoa; phylum Mollusca; class Gastropoda; order Neogastropoda; family Conidae; genus Conus; species Conus betulinus. The sequence goes on from JADBJO010009397.1 coordinate 24,194, forward strand.
TATTTGAAGCAAACATATTCCAATTAGCTTTTTCTATAGTAAAGGTGTGTTCCGGAACAGAGGCGTTTTCATTTGTTAAGGAATTTAACAGACTGGAAATTGTCACTTCCATACAGATCATCATGGACAGACCACTCATAGCCCAGGATCAGTGAGAGGTCACATGTTGACAAATCTAAACATGAAAGCGTACCTGTGCAAGAATGGAGGGCAGTTTGAGCCCAGCCACGTCTTGTCCAGAACAGAGCAATACAATGGTCCCCTGGTAGACTGGTGGAGATCTCCACAGGGTGGCCAACCCTGTGATCTGCCAAACATGCAGACCGATTCAATTCTGATGAAAAAGTCACTAAAAACTATTAGTCAGGAAATCGTGTCAAGCAGACGCAAAAGTCTCTTAGTTCTACACACACACACACACACACACACACACACACGGCACACACACACCCCTTGATACAAGACGCTAAACCACAGAAAAACAGATTGTTATACACACCATGTGGCTGAAACACTAGCTCTCTTGAAAAGAGAAATTAATCGCATGAAGAGAGAACTGAAACTTTGGAAGACGATTTTGCAATTAATACAGAGGTGTCACTAATACATGTAAGATCAGAGGAGGAGAAAATCTGACAGAAAAAGACTGTAAACTCTATGCATGAAAAATGCTAAACGTATGTACAAGTGACAGTAAACCATGTGAAAAGGGGCCATAAATCTCTTATAAAAGGGGAGTATACCATATTCAAATGAGGACCCTAATCCAGATGAAAAGTTGGGCATTCCTGCTAAAAAGACTCAACC
>JADBJO010009397.1:32500-36919 GCA_016801955.1 Conus betulinus
ATTATATACACGAGTGAGTCAGAAAACCTTCCACGTGAGATGAAAACCGTAATTTCTTTCTCTTCTCTGCTGCGCGTCAACCAATGCAGATTTCTACTAGGATCAAACCACCGAGAGAGAATGCAGACCATAATAGCAATGTCCGATTTCTGTGTTTGGCAGCAGTATTGCTTGGTGATGATATGGAGGGCAAGAAAACGGATAGAATATTACTGCAGAGAGCCTGGCCACACCAATAAATCTGAAGCTAAGGATGTGTGTACTGTATACCTTCCAATTAACAATCTCCGGTGATTCTAAAAAAAACAACAACAAAACAACAGCAACAACAACAAACATTTATTCTGATGCTTGATAAGAGTACCTTTTTACCTACCAAAATGGCATGCCTTTTGTAAACCATTTAAGCAGCCTCACTGAGAGAAAAAACAGATGCAGAAGTTTATTTATGGAGCTCATACCCCTTAAAAAGGGGTAGATGGCTAACAGACTGCGCGATCATTTGTGTAGAAGTAAACTAGCTTCACGCATCATTTTACTATCTTGACACGTCACCTCGCATTTTGAATTCTTTACATCAATACAAGGCGAATGGCATGAAATTCTGAGGCATAGATACAAAGAGTTCTCCCTACAGCTTGTTATCTCTGTAAGAAAATAATTCAGTTTTGGAGCAACTTATTACCTCACGATGCTTTCTTCCCCATTTTCTTTTCATTTCTTTGTCTTTCGCTGGCTGCACTGTGGTGCCGTTATGTTCTGTTGTGAACTCTTTGCAGTAATATACCGCAGAATCATGTCGAGGGAGGGAGGGCCGACACAGTTACTGAATTAGCGGCTTTCCACTGAGAGTCCAAATCAATGGCCCTAAGGCCTTTGTTCAAAACAATTACGAACGATATTGTATTCAGGGGAGACTACAGCTGCCCCAGTATGCTGCCAGTGAAGCATTGCATATTTGTGTTTTAGCGCACTTTTTCGTTCTCGTTTTCTTTCTCACACAATCCCGTCCCCGTCTTACTTTCTTCTCATTTTTTTTTTTTTTTTTTTTCTTTTCTTTCTTTTTTTTTTTTTTTTTTTTTTTTGAGATTCCAACTTTATTTTTTCTCCTTGCCAAGGCAACACATTTCACATTCTTCTCATTTTCTTAAAATCTTCGCAAAGTCTTTGATTCAATGGGGAATGAATTGTCTCCATGGTCTCGTTTTTTGCCTCTACGTATTTGTTCAACATATTACTGTTTAGTCTGATTAGTCGGGGATCGTTTATTTCAGCAGATCCAAATAAAGGGCTTCACTGCTCAGTTCTTAACACTGATGTGACTGACAAGGCTGGGGTTATTTAAAAGAAGAGCTGAACACACTGACTGTTAACACCTTCTGACCTCCCTTGTATGTTTAAAGACATCGTCGAGCGTAGGCTGAAAGATTTCCCCCTATAGTTTTTATGCTTTAAATCACGGTGTCAGTTTTTTAAGCGACTTTTTCCTTGCGCTACTTTCTTCTAAACAACTTTTTTTTTCTCTTTGCTGGATGCTTTGAGGTGTCGTGGGATTCTGTTTTCTTCCCTCGATGATGAGAATACCACAGAATTATATGTGGTATATTTTGATTTGGCGCCAAGGGAGGTTTGCAATTAACTGTGTAGGAGTCTTAATTTGGTGAAATATACATAATAAAAAGTAAATATATTATTTTAATGAAACGGGTTAAATCAGATGTTGATAACTTGAATATATTATTTTAATGAAACGGGTTAAATCAGATGTTGTTAACTTGTGATGATAAACATATTATTTTAATGAAACGGGTTAAATCAGATGTTGATAACTTGTGATAAACATATTATTTTAATGAAACGGGTTAAATCAGATGTTGATAACTTGATAAAAACATATTATTTTAATGAAACGGGTTAAATCAGATGTTGATAATTTGCGATTGTAAGGCATAACTGTCACATTTATATCGACTTATAATCCCTTGTAGTGCATCAATCCGCAAATTTAAATAATACAGTCTGAGAATTTGTGGACAACGCTTGCATATTCCCATTACAATTGACGTTTCTGTGTTCCGAAATTGTTAAAAAAAAACATCAGATGTTTGATAATCATTTACCTTCTCACCGGCAAATCCTATGAATATGTGAACTTCGGAACACATATTCGGTTTCTGTCTGACTCCACGTATTGTCCACACGACACTTTTACTCTAATTCGCTGAAAGAGCCATTGCGTTGGGCAGAAACAGGAATTCAATTCGCACTCTCAACTGTCTACATTAACACACTTGCGTGTTCATACACAATAAAAAAAAATTGACTTTGCTATGATTAGAGACACGGTCAAATAATGTTTTATGCGAGCGTGTACACGGTAAACATACAAATAATTCTGACGCGCGTAAGTGTGTGCTCGGTGAAGATAAGTGAAATATGTGAGTGACGTTACACAGTATGTCAATTATGTTCTACGATGATATCTATATATATATATATATTACATGGAGATGAGGTACATCCATTTGCATTTGAAACACATTTTAACTAGAGAATTAATGGGTGCAGATGTCATGGTACATTATGTAACACCCTCCATCTCACACTCCCAGACACTTGCTGGTCATCCGCTTCCCACTCCTCCAATCCCTGCATCCCTTCTTCCTACCGTCTCCACGTCACTCCTATGTCTGTGAGGCCAACGCCACCCCCGTTGTATCGGCACTCTTTCCCTTTACATGTATAACCAGCACCCCGGTTTCTCCCCAACCCCTGCCTCTGTACCTTCCTTCTACATCACATCTCGCTCCTCTTTCTGTAATTACCAAAACGATTCACTGACACATTTCATCACATAATACACAACTTCCGATAAAAAAAAAGATGGACGTGTGTGTGTGTGTGTGTGTGTGTGTGTGTGTGTGTGCGAGCATTTGTGTGTGAGTGTGTATGGGTTTTAAGTCCAGACATGCATTTAACAGATAGAGAAATGAAAAACCTTAATCTCTACATGTTCTGCTTTTACTCTCGAAACGTACATACGATTCGTTAAATTTTGTACCAAAACAGTTTTTTCTCTCTCCGATATTACTGTTTTGATCTGGAAAAAAAAATCACCTTATGGAGTTGTTTTCTGCCCAGACCGTGTATCTGTCAGGTGTTTCCACTTTTGCTTGTAATGGACAGTATCTAAACATGCAACAAAACCAAAACATATTCATTATTTTAGCAACTCCATCAACGTATTTAGTTGTTCTAGCAACTCCATCAATTTCATTCAAAAATAGTATATCTTACAAAAAATTCAACAAAAACTGTTTTGTCTTTAAGCTCAACAGCTCAGCAACTTGCTGTGAAGTAAATGGCACCAAAAAGGCACCCAAACTGAGAAAACTGATTGTGTTTTGTAGCACACAATGAAAGTCAGAATGTTTCTAAATTTCAGTTTCTTTTTACCCGGACGAGACATTTTACAGATATACGATTTTTGCCCTGAGACATCGAAATAATTAAATGGACATACAGACAGGACTGATGCTCAGTCAGACGTCCGCACATCACAGAGTAAAGCAATGCAAATATTATGCTATCCTTCAATTCTTCTTTGACTCCTCATCCACACAAAAGAATTGTGTGAATGACTGCCTTGTGAGTTGCTTTTAACGTGGTGACGGCCCTGGTGTGGCCCTTTGCGGTCGGCTGGGCTGTAGGCAACATTGTCTTATCCTATTTCAACGTGTTGGTTTTTAAATCCTAGGATAGGTTCTTTTAATCTGTTTTTAATGGGTTGGGAGAGGTTTTGCTTTTAATCCTTTTTTAACAATATATACGTGGTAGTTTGGAACGTGGTGACAGTCCTGAGATAACCTCTGCTGTTGACGGGACTATAATTTTAATCTTAATCTTAATCTTAATCCACACAAAAAGAGAAAAATAATATAGGAAAAATTAAAGGCAAAAAAAACTTTCAAAAAATTGAACAGACTTGATTTTACAGACAATAGCCGGAGGCTAAAAGCCTTGATAAGCCACTTTCCTCAGTTTATCTCATCGATTTGTTTTGCTTTATTTATTTCTAGAGAGCCATAGTTAGAATACTGGCCTGCAGAGCTGCAGGTCGTAAGTTAGAAACACTCATGGAATATTTTTTTTTTTCGGTTTGAAAACCCACTGAGCTCATTCATCAGTAAAAGGGTACCTGACTCATGTCAGGTCAGAGACGGTTAAAGGTGGCAAAAGAGAGGTATGGGCGTTGTTTTTTTCGTAATGATGTGTGTGTGTGTGTGTGTGTGTGTGTGTGTGTGTGTGTGTGTGACTGAGTGCGAATCTTCCTTGCGCTCAACTCTGAAGCGATCTGAAGCGATCAAAGCTAAGTGCATTTTCGTTATTTTATTTCGTTTTTGTTTCACCTGAAGAAGA
>JADBJO010009397.1:38068-43068 GCA_016801955.1 Conus betulinus
TTGTGAAGGCGGATGGACCACAAGTGTGCTGGAGTGTGAGGTATGGAGGGTGTTAACATAATGTACCAGTAGCATCTGCACGCAAGTGAATTCTCTATTTAAAATGTGTTTCAAATGCAAATGATGGTACCGTCATCTCCATGTAATATATATATATATATAGATATCCTCGTATAACTATTCAATGTTCTCTCGCATACGTTTGTAAGTCGTCACTCGCCATATTTCACTTATCTTGCATCCGAGCACCCACTTACGCGCGGTCAGAATTTATTTTGTATGTTTAACCGTGTACACAGCTCGGCTAAACATATTTGAACCGTGTCTGCTAATCCTAGCAAAGTCAATTTTTTTTTATTGTGTATGAACACGCAAGTGTGTTAATGTAGACAGTTGAGAGTGCGAATTGAATTCCTTGTTCTGCCCAACCGCCATGGCTCTTTCAGCGAATTAGAGTCAAAGTGTCGTGTGGACAATACGTGTAGTCGCACAGAAACCGCAAATGTGTTCCGAAGTTCACATATTCCATATGATTTGCCGGTGAGAAGGTTAAATGATTATCAAACATCTGATGTTTTTTTTTAACAATTTTCGGAACACAGAAAACGTCAATTGTACTGGGAATATGCAAGCGTTGTCCACAAATTCTCAGACTGTATTATTTAAATTTGCGGATTGATGCACTACCAGGGATTATAAGTCGATATAAATGTGACAGTTAGGCCTTACAATCGCAAATTATCAACATCTTGATTTAACCCGTTTCATTAAATAATATGTTTATCACAATTTATCACATCTTGATTTAACCCGTTCATTAAATAATAAATGTTTATGCACAAGTTATTCAACATCTGGATTTAACCGGGGCGGTTCATTAAAATAATATGTTTATCACAAGTTTAAACAACATCTGATTTAACCCGGTTTCATTAAAAAAATAATATATTCAAGTTATGCAACATCTGATTTAACCCCGTTTCATTAAAATAAGGAATTTACTTGTTTATTATGTATATTTCACCAAATTAAGACTCCTACACAGTTAATTGCAAACTCCCTTGGCGCCAAATCAAAATATACCACATATAATTCTGTGTGTATTCTCATCATCGAGGGACGAAAACAGAATCCCACGACACCTCAAAGCATCCAGCAAGAAAAAAAAAGTGTTGTTAGGAAGAAAGTAGCGCAAGGAAAAGTACGCTTAAAAAACTGCTAACACACCGTGATTTAAAGCATAAAAACTATAGGGGGAAATCTTTCAGCCTACGCTCGACGATGTCTTTAAACATAACAAGGAGGTCAGAAGGTGTTAACAGTCATGTGTGTTCAGCTCTTCTTTTAAATAAGCCCCAGCCTTGTCAGTCACAATCAGTGTGTTAAGAACTGAGTCAGTGAAGCCTTTATTTGGATCTGCTGAAATAAACGATCCCCGACTAATCAGACTAAACAGTAAATATGTGAAGCAAATACGTAGAGGCAAAAACGAGACCCATGGAGACAATTCATTCCCCATCTGAAATCAAAGACTTTGCGAAGATTTAAGAAAATGAGAAGAATGTGAAATGTGTTGCCTTGGCAAGGGAGAAAATAAAGTTGGAATCTCAAAAAAAAAAAAAAAAAACGAAAGAAAAGAAAAGAAAAAAAAAAAAAAGAAAATGAGAAGAAGTAAGACGGGGACGGGATTGTGTGAGAAGAAAACGAGAACGAAAAAGTGCGGCTAAAACACAATATGCAATGCTTTCACTGGCAGCATACTGGGGCAGCTGTAGTCTCCCCTGAATACAATATCGTTCGTAATTGTTTTGAACAAAGGCCTTAGGGCCATTGATTTTGGACTCTCAGTGGAAAGCCGCTAATTCAGTAACTGTGTCGGCCCTCCCTCCCTCGACATGATTCTGCGGTATTATTACTGCAAAAGAGTTCACAACAGGAACATAACGGCACACCCCAGTGCAGCCAGCATGAAAGACAAAGTAAATGAAAATAAAATGGGAAGAAAAGAAAGCTTCGTGAGGGGATCTGACGAAAAAGTTGCTCCAAAAATGCTGAAATTATTTTTCTTACAGAGATAACAAGCTTGTAGGGAGAAACTCTTTGTATCTATGCCTCAGAATTTCATGCCATTCGCCTTGTATTGATGTAAAGAATTCAAAATGCGAGGTGACTGTCATATACTCCCCAGTAAGCCAAAGATTTCAGTAAAATTGAGCGTGAAGCTAGTTTACTTTCACACAAATGAATCGCGCAGTCTGTTAGGGGCCATCTACCCCTTTTCCTTAGGGTATGAGCTCCATAAATAAACGTCTCATAGCATAAACTTTGCATCTCTTCTTTCTCTCAGTGAGGCTGCTTAATAATGGCTTTTACAAACAAGGCATGGCATTTGGTAGGTAAATTATCATGGTAGCTTCTTATCAAGCATCAGAATAAATGTTTGTTGTTGTTTTTGCTGTTGTTTGTTGTTGTTTTTTTAGAATGCAACGGACGATTGTTAATTGGAGGCTTTTTTTTATACAGTACACACATCCCTTAGCTTCTTATGATTTATTGGTGTGGCCCAGGCTCTCTCTGGTTGTTTATTCTTATGTATTTTTTCGTTGTCCCGCCCTCCATTTATCATCACCAAGCAATACTGTCTGCCAAACACAGAAATCGGACATTGCTATTATGTGTATGCATTCTCTCTCGTTGGTTGTGATGCCTAGTAAAAAAATGAAATCTGCATTGAGTTGACGTCAGGCAGAGAAGAGAAAGAAATTATTACGGTTTTTCATCTCACGTGGACGGGTTTTTCTGACTCACTCGTCGTATATATAATACGGCTATTTGTACAACATGTCGACCAAACCATGAACCATTTTTGAACCATGAAATGCTATCACCCATCAGTGCCACTGATATCATGATAAACTATGTGCTTGGCATATACCCCCCCCCCCTCCCTCCCGGGGCGGCCCCCATCTCTCCTCTCTCTCTCTCTCTCTTTCTCTATCTCTCTCTCATGACGTACAGAGAAGAGAGAGAGAGACAGAGACAGAGACATAGAGAGAGACCACTATAACCACCCGCCCTTTATTTCATTTTTCTTCTTGGATTTGGATTAAATATTCATATACGACCAAAAACTAGAATCATTAAGTGACATGAGAATGAGAGAGAGAGAGAAGAGAGAGAGAGAGAGAGAGAGAGAGAGAGAGAGACAGACAGAACAGACAGAACCAGAGGAAGCGCTTCCTGAGAGAGAGAGAGAGAGGCTTTCTAAAGGAAAGACCAGTCTGGACATGACAGAGAGAAGGGGGGGGGGGGGAGTGAGGGGGGAGGGAGGGAGGAAGGCAGAGAGAGAAGATGAAGGGAGTGAGTGCGTGTGTGTGTGTCACTGAACTCGCCAGGAAGGTCATTGACACGACACGCACGTGAAATAAATGCTGTGCGGGTTGGTGGTATCACATGGTTTCCTGCCGTCCAGTGAGCGTTGTCCGGTGTGATAACGCGTTATCCCCTTCAGTTCAAACGTGCAGAGTGCGCTTACTCGCCATGTTGGGAGCAAGGACTTGGCCGGTGAGTGAATGTATTTGTGTTCATTGGCGAGGTAGACGGTGCGTAATCCACGCGTGTAAGGTTCATAACATCTCCCAGCTTTTCGGAAACCTAAAAGTTAGGAACACCCCCTCTGCCTCCTTATTTAAACTCTTTGTAGGCAAACTTCTCTTTGAAAGATAGCTTTTTTTTAAAAAAAAAAAAAAAAAATAATTGTATTATGCCAAATCGTTTATTTGTAGCAGATTCCAGTGTTCTCGAAAACACGGAAGAGTTCGTTTTCATGCACCTTCCCCCCCCCCCCCCCCCACCTTCCGCTCAGGAGTTTTTCTGCGAGAAGTAATTCAAGAATATTTTTCAAAACTGAATGCGAATGGATGTGTCCTCATGCCTAATGTTCGGCGTCTTAACTGTTTTTTGTGTTGGCCGAACAGAACGTTTTGTGTGGGAGAGGGATACAAAAGGAAGTCTTCCTTAAATCGGATTCACGTTGATTTTTGATGGAAACTACTTCGAGGGCGAGAGAATTTTGAGAGAGTAGGAGGGGGGGGGGGGGGGGGGGGGGAGCGGGCTCGAAACCTGAGATTTGCTGGAGGAGGTTAAGAGAGCGACCAGAGATTTGAATGACATAGAGAACAGTGAGGTAACAGAGTCAAATAGCTAACACTCTTGCTCGTTCAGCCTAATCTTTGCATATACCCACCCCTCCCCCCGTCCGCTCTTAACCTCCACCCATCTCGGCACTAGGGGAATTTTAACATTTGAATGATAGAATGGAGCATGGGTAGATTTGTTCTAATTTTGCCATTGCGAAGTAGAGTTAAACTCGTCAGTTTTTTTTTTTTTTTCTTTTTTTCATAGTCTGAATGGGGGGGCGAAGGGGGGGGTTTGGTCAAAGTCTCCTCCCCCTTTCGAAAGGAAGGGGCCACACTCCCCCCTTTTCGCTACCACACTCCGTTCATGTCATTTGCTTTTCCTCCATGTTAAGGTGGGAATATTCAACCTGAATGATGGGATTGAGCATGGATGAATTTGTTTTGATTTTGCGTTTGCAAAGTTGTTGTTAACTTCATTGCCTTTTTTTTTATTGTCGTATTTGAATTCTCATACCCCAAAAAAAGTTTGGAAAGGTATTCCTCTATTTCCCTGCCCCATACCATCCCTTTTAGTTCGCTCTCTCTCTTTCCTCCAGAGGAAACTTTTTTTTAAGCAGTCCTTTCCATTTTAGCTTTCTCTCCTCAGGAGCGCGAGCACATACACACACACGCGCACACACACACACACACACAGACACGCACACACGCGCGCTCGCGCGACACTCGCGCTCGCGGCACACACGGCATTGTAATGAAAAACTCGACACTGAGAGAGCTGCATGAATTTTGACTTTACAACAGATGCCCAATAATTTAGCTCATTTAACTAAAAAATCACCGAATTTAGTCAGCCAGAGATAG
>JADBJO010009397.1:48068-75568 GCA_016801955.1 Conus betulinus
CATGAAATCTAGTTTCATCTGTCAGTGTACGCTCTCATGAGGTTCAGCATCCTCTCGTTAGGTGTTCTTTCGTAGGGTTCAGTGTCTTTTCAGGTGGCTTGTGTCATCCTTCCAGAAGTTTTTCCTCTTTTTACAACCTTTACTGACCTCTTTCTTTGCTGTTTAGTGCACCACTTTCATAGTAACTAGTGTCCTCATTTCTGACCATTGTCAACTTTTTGTATGGAATGAATTCTTGTTTGCACAGGGTTGAGTCATTAATTTCGGTTGAGTCTTTTTAGCAGGAATGCCCAACTTTCATCTGGATTAGGGTCCTCATTTGAATATGGTATACTCCCCCTTTTATAAGAGATTTATGGCCCCTTTTCACATGGTTTACTGTCACTTGTACATACGTTTTAGCATTTTTCATGCATAGAGTTTACAGTCTTTTTCTGTCAGATTTTCTCTCCTCTGATCTTACATGTATTAGTGACACCTCTTGTATTAATTTGCAAAATCGTCTTCCAAAATTCAGTTCTCTCTTCATGCGATTAATTTCTCTTTCAAGAGCTAAGGTTTCAGCCACATGGTGTATAACAATCTCTTTTTCTGTGGTTTAGCGGTCTTGTATCAAGGGCGTGTGTTGTGTGCCGTGTGTGTGTGTGTGTGTGTGTGTGTGTAGAACTAAGAGACTTTTTGCGTCTGCTTGACACGATTTCCTGACTAATAGTTTTAGTGACTTTTTCATCAGAATTGAATCGGTCTGCATGTTTGGCAGATCACAGGGTTGGCCACCCTGTGGAGATCTCCACCAGTCTACCAGGGGACCATTGTATTGCTCTGTTCTGGACAAGACGTGGCTGGGCTCAAACTGCCCTCCATTCTTGCACAGGTACGCTTTCATGTTTAGATTTGTCAACATGTGACCTCTCACTGATCCTGGGCTATGAGTGGTCTGTCCATGATGATCTGTATGGAAGTGACAATTTCCAGTTCTGTTAAATTCCTTAACAAATGAAAAACGCCCTCTGTTCCGGAACACCTTTACTATAGAAAAAGCTAATTGGAATATGTTTGCTTCAAATATTTCAAAGGAGCTCCAGGGAACTGGCATTCTTCAAACTGAAGATCCAGCAGAATTTCTATCTAATACTTCAAGCAAAATCGTGCATTCCGATGTCTTCTAGAAAACTCCAACTGCCTAAAACACCTTGATTAATTCTGACGGCCAAAAAATGTCAAGAGAAAGTAAGCGGCACAGCACTGGGTATTCCAAAGACCTTCAGCTCCCATCGCTTGGCACCATCAATAAATCCGAGCCAAAACGAGACACACTTTTTAAGTCGGTAAATGTCAGTCTTGGAGAAACCTTTTCTCAAGGCCGACATCTAAAACATCAAAGAAAAGGTCTGGAACATCAAGAAAATGAGGGAGAAGAACACCAACCCATCAGTTCATCACCTGATGCCTTGATAACTTACAAACAAGCTTTGCCAATCTGCTGGCCTCCACCATGCAACAGAACTCATCATTCTCAAGTAAATCTGCTATATTGAAAAATAAAACTCGGAGAGAAGTCTGTGTACATCTTCACAATAGTCAACTCTTAACTGTACAACCTGCAATATTCAATTGATGAACTGAAATCAGCTCTGCAAACCTGCAACAATTCTGCTTCCAGCCTAGATGATATTCATTATAAGCTTTTAAACATCTCTCGGAGGGCTGTCTCCAGACCCTTCTGAAAGTTTACAACCGTATCTGGACCACAGAGTGATTTCTGCCATCTGGTAAAAAGCCCTGACCAGTCTGATTCCAAGCCTGGAAAAGAGCTTATCAACCCTTCAAAGTATTCTCCAATAGCTCTTACTAGGTGCCTTCGCTAGCTAGTGGGAAAAGATGGTCAGATCCCGTCTGATGTGGAAGCTGGAAAGCTTTCGGATAATTAACAGTGCGAAAGATTTCTGTATGCTTATTCTTTTTTTATTAAAAACTGAACTTTGAAATCATACATAGCACTTAACTGCATGTCAGAGACCACTTGACACTCTGATGGTTGTTGCACTCACAGATTTGAGCGCTGGCACGAAAACCTCCATCTTTATAGACCTCAGATCCGCTCCAAACCGGACCATGGGTGTGTACTGTTTGATTCCATCTTCTGAACAAGATAAACATGCATATACTGTATTTTGACCCCAGGTTCCAGAAGAAATTCAATGACCACCCTAGTTCCATTCCACCCTTGGGAATTCATATGCTTGCCTATTTGCTCAATACAGAATACAGTTACACAATACCTTCGGGTCGTGTGTGATTTATCAAGTTTCTTGACGATCCACCACGGCCTTCACTCCAGAGGTCTGCTTTGATTTAGTCTCGTACTGTAAAGATATCAACAGTTCCTTGGCATACAATTCCTTTTTTTTGCTGAACTGTGAAGTAAACATTCTTTGAAAGAATTTTCACAGACAGTTCCCAAATCTGAGGAGGGGGTTGCCTCTGCTGTGTACTGTGCAAGGGAACGTTAATAGAAAAGTTCTAAACACATTCCCACTTACAGCTCTACCTACACTGCTGATTTGATGACCTAGGTCTGGCTCCTGAAATGGCCGTTAATCGAAAAACAAAGATTTCCTAATCTTGTCGGACTCGCATTCAGTTGTGGAGGCCATTGCCAGCCGTAACCTCAGGCACCCTCAGCTGTTGAAGTTATTTGAAGTGTACACCTCGCTGAAATCAGATGGATATAACATGCTTTTTGCTTGGTTTCCCAGCCAAAATCCGTCATAACTTGAATGAGTTCACCATGTTCCCGATGCGGCCTTAAAGAAGAAAGAGTCTTGTGACGTTTGCATACCTGCCACACCATTGCACCCATTCCTATCTTGTAAAAGGTGAAGTTCTGTAGTGCATTCCATGTCACGAACCACTCACAGTGACACAATTCTTCTAGAGTTTGGGGACCTGCATGATGTGAGAGATAAACACTTTACAGCAGACTGCATGAAAACCTTGTTCAGCAAACCTGGTTGACCTGATGTGTGAACTTTGAATTTCTGAGGGAGAATAACATTTTTTCATCTGATCTAAGATTTTACAGAGGAAAAAGATTTTAAACAAAATTTGTGGTGTGTTCTAACCGGGTGTGCTTTAAAGGTTTGCGTGAATGGGTTTTTCTGACACGGCCTTTTGCGGTTCGCTGGGTTATAAGCAACATGACCTTATCATAAGCATCTCTCTCACTCACTCTCACATTCTCTCTCTCTCTCTCTCTCTCTCTCTCTCTCTCTCTCTCTCTCTCTCTCTCTCATTCATTTACTCACTCGCACACACGCATAGTACGCGCTCGCACTCGAACACACATCTCTGTACATACAGAAAGCCAATGTGAGAGAAATGCATAACAAACCCACTGCTGTGCCAATGGAGATAGCAGAATGCTTCTCTGCAGCTCCCATATCACGTGAGGTAACCAAGACATATTTCACCAGATGGCAAGAGAACGCCTCATAAACGTTAGTATTATTGGGTGTGTCAGTTTTCTTTTTCCGGCGTGCATTCCAATAATTCAAGGTGGTCTTGATTTCTCATCCACAGAGGTAAGGATCTGCTCCATCAACGGCCAGAGACGATGGAAATCTCCCTCAGCAGCCCCGGAAAATGGAGATAGGTCACGACAACCTGGGACATGCACTTAAAGGGAAGTACTGACAGTGTTGTTCTTAAGATTCCATATTTTTCTTTTCTTCTCCATCCTCTTGCCCTTCCAGTATGGTCTCTGATGTATCACAGCTCAGTATTTTGACACTGGTCTTTCTGTTGACTTTGGTGTCTTGTTTCAAAGGTTTTCTTTTTTTAATAAACATATTTTTCATCAGGATCTACTGTTATCTTCATACACAGGACTGTGTGTCATCTCTTCCAAGCTCATTGTCCCTTTCATCGGCAGTTTTAGTGTCATCATTCTCAAGTTTGTCTTCATTCGTGATGTTTTTTTCTTCCTCTTTCCAAGGATTTAATGTCTTTCTCTTTCCAGGCTAGACAGTCCTGCTCATTAATTCGGTTCCTTTATGTATATCAGTATCCACTGGATCAAGAGTTTGAAAAAAAAGTGTGGGTATCAGATCCCTCAGAGACTGAGGTGCTGAGGAAGTCTTTGATCCTCTTCCTGATTTTTTTCATGTGCTTGTCAGTACCTTCTGAACTGAGTATTCTGTAACCCATTGAAAGTCTGAGACGGTAATTGTGTCAACATCAGAACTTTTTTTAATAGGGTCTGACACCCTTAGTCTACAAGGTTGAGCTTTTTCTAGTCTTAGAATTTATGTCCTTTTTGCCATTGTGTGTGCTTCTGTCACAGGGTGGTTTACTTTCATAAGGCTAATGTCCTCTTTCCAAAGAGTTCAGCGTCCGGTTCTTTCACAGGGTTTGTCTCCTCCTTGCATTCTATCCTTCCATAGGGCTTGATGCTTTTCTTCCTAAATAGGATTTGGCGTCCTCCTTTCACTGGATTTAGGTACCCTCCTGGAGTATAATTTTGTGTCTTCTTCATATTGGCCTGTTATTTCACAGGGTTGTATGTGCTTTCATACTTTTTAGTATTTCTTCAAATTTAGTCTACTCTTTTCTCAAAGGATTTAGTGCCTTAGTCCTATAAGGGATCACTGTCCTGTTCTTCAGCCTTTAGTGTCTTCGTTACATGGAGCCTAGATTCCTTATTTCATGGAGTCTGTATCACATCGTTCAAAAGGTTGCTGTCTTCATTTCTTGCATTCATGCCCACCGTTTTTTTCACAGAGTTAATTTCTCTGTGTAGGGCGCTGTCTTCTTTTCACAAGATTAAGAGTGTTCTTTCTCGTGAACTGTTTTCCTATGTCGGTGTGCTGTGGAACAAGGATACAAAAACAGGGGGTACCAGAGGGAGTACTCTTCGGGAAAGGTATGAAAGATTGACTCCAACTATGTAGCAGGTCTCCTATGTCGGGGATCTGGAACATGGACGCATGTTTTCAGATCTTTTGGGGCTGAGCTGCAAAGGTCTGGAGGAAGTCTTTTACACCTCTTCCTGAAGTATTCCCTAGTGATCACCTGGTACCTCCTGATCCGAGTGTCCTTTGGACTACAGAACACACGGCATGGTTATTACAGTAAAAATGTGGATCCTGCCATAGATTGCATTGGCCTTCGTTCATAGAATCTAGTTTGATCTGTCGGTGTAAGCTCTCATGAGGTTCAGCATCCTCTTGTGTTGTGTTCTTTCTTTGGGTTGAGTGTCTTTTTAGGTCGCTTGTGTCATCCTTCCAGAAGGTTAGTTTTCCTTTTTTTACAGCTTTACTGTCCTCTTTCCTTGTTCATCGTCCTTTCCCTAGTATCTAGTGTCCCCTTTTCTGGCCATTGTCAGCTCTTTGAATGGTATAATGTCTTGTTTCCACAGGGTTTCGTAATCTTTTTAGTATCAGTTAAGTCTCCTATCAAATGAGTCCCTTACTTTCAACAGGATTAGGGTTCTCATTTGAATATGGTATAGTCTCCTTTTGTAAGAGGTATATTGCCCCCTCTTGCATGGTTTACTGTCACTTGTACAATGATTTTAGCCTTTTTCTTTTGCAGTCCTTTTCTGTCATATATTTATTCTCCTCTGATCTTACATCGATTAGTGACCCCTCTTGTATCAATTGGCAGAATCCTTCTTTGAAAATGACAGCCCTGTCTTCATGCGATTAATGTGTCTTTTCTAGACTAAGGCTTTGGTCGCATGGTGTATAACAATCTTTTTCTATGGTTTAGTGTCTTGTGTCAAGAGCCGTAGTGTGCACCATGTGTGTGTGTGTGTGGGGGGGGGGGGGGGGGAATGTGTGTGTGTGTGTGTGTGTGCGTGTTTTCAGAACTACCTTAAAGACTTTTATGTTTGCTTGACACAGTTTCCTGACTTCTACTTTTTAGTGACTTCTTTTTCGTCAGAATTTAGTCAGAATCTGTGTGTTTGGCAGGTCACAGGGTTGGCCACCCTCCGGAGATCTCTGCTCAGTTCTCGACATGCAGTCTCTTCACCAAGGACGTGATTGGTCTCCAACTTCTATTCTTCCACAGGTACATTTTCATGTTTAGATTTGTCAAAATGCGATCCCTTGCTCTTCCCGGACTATGAGTGGTCTGTCCATGATGATCTGTATGGAAGTGACCATTTCCCATTATGTAAAATCCATAACAACTGAAAACTCCTCTGATCCAGAACATCTACATTATAGAAAAAATAATTGGAATCTCTTTGCTTCAAATATCTCAAAGGAGCTCCAGGAAACTGACATTCTTCAAAGTGAAGATCCAGCAGTATCTCTCACTAATACTTTGTCTGCAAAACATGTATTCCGATGTCTTCCAATAAACTCCAACTGCCTAAAACACATTGGTTTAATTCTGACGGCCAACTGATCTCACGAAAACGAAAACTGGTTCAGCATTAGGTATTTCACCAGACCTTCAGCCCCCAATGGTGAGTTCTTAGAAGAGGTATTTTAAAGGACTGTGCTAATGAGGTTTTTTTTTTTTTTTGTTTCTTTTTCTTTAATGACTTGTGAGTTGATTTCAACGTGGTGACAGCCCTGATATGACCCTTTGCGGTCTTCTTGGCTATAAGTGACATTACCATTAGCATTACCCTTCTCTCTCTCTCTCTCTCTCTCTCTCTCTCTCTGTCTCTCTCTCTCTCTCTCTCTCTCTCTCTCTCTCCTTCCTTTTCTTCCTTCCAGGAGTTGATTTTTTTGGCAGCAGTTCAGAAGTTGTTAAATTCAGGTCTTAAGGTGTTAGAGTGCCAGTTTGAATTAAGCACTGGCCAACATTTTTACAAAGGGGCTCGCATTTTGTAATTTCGATAGGGACAAAGTCATGAATTCTAATCGATACTGCTTCTCTCCTTTCTCCAGCCACACTCCTCGCCACCATCATGACCATGCATGTGCGTATGTGAGCAGACGCACATGCGCCCACACGAACATAGACGCAATTGCATACAGGCACGTGCGCCCATGTACTGAAAGTGCACGCTCGCTTGCACTCACACACACAACAGCGTGCACATGGGTACACACATACATGCATATATACAACATTTTCTCCCCCCCCCCCCCACCACACACACACACACGCATGCAAGCAGTACGCGCTCGCACTCGCACTCAAATACTCCTTCTCTATCCATACAGACGGTCAGTGAGTGGGAGGAATGTATAATAAAGCCACAGCTGTGCCAATGGGGATAGCAGAAAGGTTTCGTGCCACTCCCATGTCACGTGATGTAAATCAAATTATCAGATGCCATTAGAATGCCTCAAAAATATTAAACTGCCGTTACTGAATGGGTGTGTCAGTTTTGCTTGTTAATGTTTTTTTTCCTGCATAGAGTCCAAATAATTCAAGGTGGTCTTGATTTCTTATCCACAGAGACAAGGATCTGCTCCATCAACGGCCAGAGACGACGGAAATCTCCCCCACCAGCCACGGAAAACGGAGATAGGTCACGACAACTTGGGACATGGACTTAAAGGGGAGTACTGACAGTGTTGTTGTTCAGATTCCATGTTTGTTCTAACATGTACTCCATCCTCTTGTCCTTCTTCTAGTATTGTCTCTTATGTATCATAGCTAAGAATTTCGACACTAGGTTATTGCCTTAGTTTGTTGTTCTCCTGTTGACTTTGGTGTCTTATTTCAAAGGTTTTCTTTTTTAATGAACGTATCGTTGCCATTTCCCATCAGGATTTACTCTTCATAAACAGGACTTTGTGTCGTCTCTCCCCAGCTCATTGTCCCTTTCATCGGCAGTTTTAGTGCCATCATTCTCAAGTTTACGGGTCTCCATTCGTAGTGTTTTTTGTTCCTCTTTCCAAAGATTTAATGTCCATTTCTTTCCCATCCTAAACAGTCCTGTCTGCTCAGTGTGGCTTGTTTTTTGTATTACAATGTCCTCTGGATCAGGAGTTTAAAAAAAAACGTGGGTATCGGATCCCTGAGAGGCTGATATGCTGAGGAAGCCTTTGATCCTCTTCCTAAATCCTTTTCCGTGTGCGCTTTGATACCATCTGGTCTGAGCATTCTGTAAAGCCATTGACAGTCTGACACGGTAATTGTCAACATCAGAATTCTTCTATAGGCTTTGATACCCTTGGTCTACAGAGTTGAGCTTTTCTCTTTTTCTTAGAATCTGGTGTCCTTTTTGTCACTGTATTATAGTGTGCTCTTTTCACAGGGGAGGGTTGCTTAATTTCATAAGGTTTACTGTCCTCTTTCCAAAGAGTTCAGCGTCCAGTTTTTTCGTTGGGTTTTGTCTCCTCCTTGCATTACTGTCCTTTCATAGGGCTTAATCTCTTCTCCCTAAATAGGATACAGCGTCATCTTCCTTGCGTACGATTTTGTCTTTCTTCATATCGTCCTGTTCTCCCACAGGGTTTTATGTGCTTTGATAGTTTTAGTATTTCCTTCTACAAATTTAGTGTCTTTTTTAATGATTTAGTGCCTTAGTCCTATAAGGGATCACTGTCTTCTTTTAGTGTCCTTGTTATATAGAGCCTAGATTCCTCCTTTCATGGGTTTAGCTTGGCCATCGTTCAAAAGGATTACCGTCTTCATTTCATACGTTTTTCACACAGTTAATTCCCTCTATGCGGAGATCAGTCTTCTTTTCACAAGATAGTGTTCTTTCTCTAGCTGTCTATATTTCCTACGTCAGTGTGCTGTGGAAGAAGGATACAACAGGCGGTACCAGAGGGAATACTCTTCGGGAAAGGTATGAAAGATTGACTCCAACTATGTAGCAGGTCTCATAAATCAGGGATCTGGAACATGGACGCATGTGTTCAGATCTTTTGGGGCTGAGCTGCAATGGTCTGGAGGACGTCTTTAAACCTCTTCCTGAAATATTCCCTAGTGATCACCTGGTACCTCCTGATCCACGTGTCCTTTGATCCACAGAACGCATGACATGGTAATTACAGTAAAAATGTAGATCCTCTCATAGATTGTATTGGCCTTCATTCATGGAATCTAGTTTCATCTGTCAGTGTACGCTCTCATGAGGTTCAGCATTCTCTTGTGTAGAGTTGTTTCATTGGGTTGAGTGTCTCTTTAGGTGGCTTGTGTCAGACTTCCAGAAGTTTAGTTTCCTCTTTTCACAAGCTGTACTGCTCTCTTTGTTCATCGTCCTCCTTTCGTGTAACTAGTGTCCTCTTTTCTGACCATTGTCAGCTTTTTGTATGGTATAATGTCTCGTTTCACCAGGGGTTTAGTGATCATTAGTATCGGTTGAGTCTATGTTTTCACAGGAGTCCCTTACTTTCATCAGGATTAGGGTCCTTTACTTTCATCAGGATTAGGGTCCTTTACTTTCATCAGGATTTTTCATCAGGATTAGGGTCCTTTACTTTCATCAGGATTAGGGTCTACGTTCGAATATGGTATAGCCGCCTTTTCTTAGAGGTTTATGGCCCCTTTTCACATGGTTTACTGTTACTTGTACAAAGGTTTTAGCGTTTTTCTTCCATTGAGTTCGCAGTCCTTTTCTGTCATGTATTCTCTTCTGATCTTACATTGATTAGTAGTGACCCCTCTTGTATTAATTGGCAGAATCCTTCTTTGAAAATGACAGTCCTCTCTTCATGCAATTAGTCTTTTCTAGAGCTAAGGCTTTGGTCGCAAGGTGTATAACAATCTCTTTTTCTATGGTTTAGTGTCCTATCCAGAGCCGTAGTGTGCACCGTGTGTGTGTGCGTGTATGTGTGTTTACAACTACATTAAAGACTCTTGTGTTTTCTTAACACGATTTCCTGACGTCTACCTTTTAGCACTTCTTTTTCATAAAGTTTTCAATCAGAGTCTTGGTGTTGGCAGGTCATAGGGCTGGCCACCCTCTGGAGTTCCAGACCAGTTAACAGGAGACCACTGCATTGCTCTGTTCTGGACATGCAGTCTCCTTACCAAGGACATGACTGGTCCCCTTTGCGGTCGGCTGGGCTGTATCCGACGTTAGCATTACCAGCTCGCTCGCTCTCGCTCGCTCTCTCTCTCTCTCTCTCTCTCTCTCTCTCTCTCTCTCTCTCTCTCTCCTTTCCTTTCCTTCCAGGAGTTTGACTTCTGCAGTAGTTCAGAAGTTGTTAAATTCAGGTCTAAAGATATTAGAATATCAGTTTGAATTAAGCACTGACCACCATTTTAACAAATGGACTCGCATTTTGTTATTTTGATAGGGACAAAGTCACGAATTGCAATACGAATTGTTACGAATTGTAATGCTGCTTCTCTCCTTTCTCCAGCCACACTTCTCGCCACAACCATGAATGTGCATGTGCGTATGTGAGCAGACGCACATGCGCCCTCACGAACATGCGCCCTCACGAACATAGACGCAATCGCATACAGGCACGTGCACCTATGTACTGAAAGTGCACGCTCGCTCGCACTCGGACACACAACAGCGTGCGCTTGTGCACGTGGGTACACACATACACGCATATACAACACATTCACACACACACACGCACACGCACACACACACACACGCACGCGCACGCGCAATACGCGTTCGCACTCAAATACTCTGTCTCTGTCCATACAGAAAACCAATGTGGGAGGAATGCATTACAAAGCCAATGCTGTGCCAATGGGGATAGCAGAAAGCTTTCGTGCAGCCTCCGTATCACGTGATGTAAATCAAATTATCAGATGGCAAGAGAACGCCTCGAAAACGTTAAACTGCCTTTACTGAATGGGTGTGTCAGTTTTGCTTATTATGTTTTTTCCAGCGTACAGTCCAATAATTCAAGGTGGTCTTGATTTCTCATCCACAGAGATAAGGATCGGCTCCATCAACGGCCAGAGATGACGGAAATCGCCCTCAGCAGCCACGGAAAACGGAGATGGGTCACGACAACCTGGGACATGGACTTAAAGGGGAGTACTGACAGTATTGTTGTTCAGATTCCATGTTTTTCTTTCAAAGGGGAGTAATGACAGTATTGTTGTTCAGATTCCATGTTTTTTCTTTCATGTTCTCCATCCTCTTTTTCTTCTGCCAGTATTGTCTCATATGTATAACAAAGTATTTTGACACTAGGTTATTGCCTAGTTTCTTGTTCTTCTGTTGACTTTGGTTTTCTTTTTTTAAATAAATTATCGTTTTCCATCAGGATTTACCTTTATCTTCATACACAGGACTTTGTGTCATCTCTTCCAAGCTCATTGCCCCTTTCATCGGCTGTTTTAATGTCATTGTCACGTTTATGTGTCTTCATTCGTAGTGTTTGTCTTCCTTGTTCCAAGGATTTAATGTCCTTTTCTTTCCCAGGCTTTAAGTGTCTCTCTGTTTGATCAGTGTAGCTCGTTTTTGTATAACAGTACCCTCTGCATCAAGAGCTTGATGAATTTAAAAAGAAGAAGAAAGAAAACGTGGGTACCAGATCCCTGACAGGCCGAGATGCTGAGGAAGTCTTTGATCCTTTTTCTGATTTTTTTTTCTTGTGCGTGCTGATACCTTATGTTCTTGTTAGCATCAGATTTCTTCTATAGGGTTTGATGCCCTTAGTCTGCAAGTTGAGCATTCTCTTTTCTTGGAATTTGATATCCCTTTTCGTCATTGTGTGTGCTCCTTTCAGAGGGTTTGGTTACTTTAATCAGATTTAGTGTCGTCTTTCCAAAGAGTTCAATGTCCGGTTCTTTGAAAGGGTCTTTTGTCTCCTTTCATAGAGCTTGATGTCTTTCTAAAAACAGATTTTGTGTAGTGGTCTTCCATAGGATTGAGTGACTTTTTAGGTGGTTTGTGTCATCCTTCCAGAAGTTTAGATTCTTCTTTGCACAAGTTTCACTGTCTCTTATCCTTGTTGTTTAGCGTCTTCCATTTATAGTAACTAGTGTCTTCTTTTCTTACTATTGTCAACTTTTTGTATGGTATAATGTTTTGTTTCCGCAGGATTTTGTAATCGTTGATATTGGTTGAGTGTCCCTTCACTGGAGTCCCCTACTTTCATCGGGGTTAGGGTCCCCGTTTAAGTATGGTATAATTTCCTTCTGCAAGAGGTTTACGGCCCCTTCTCACATGGTTTACTGTTACTTGTACATAGGTTTTATCATTTTTTCCATAGGAGTTACAGTCCTTTTCTGTCATAAGACTTTTTCTCCTCTGATCTTGGGGATTAGTGACCCCTCTTGTATCACTTGACAGAATCTTCTTTCAAAACATAGCCCTCTCTTAATGCGATTAGTTTGTCTTTTCTAGAGCTATGGCTTCAGTCACATGGTGTATAGTAATTTCTTTCCTATAGTTTAGTGTCTTGTTTCAAGAGCCATAGTGTATACTCTGTGTGTGTGTGTGTGCGTGCGTGCGTGTGTGTGTGTTTAGAACTACCTTAAAGACTTTGTGTCTGCTTGACACGATTTCCTGACTTATAATTTCAGTTACTTCTTTTTCGTCAGAATTTCATCAGAGTCTTTGTGTTTGGCAGATCCTAGGGCTGGCCACACTCTCCGGATATCCCCACCAGTCTACAGGAGACCACTGCATTGCTCTGTTCTGGACGACCAATCTCCTCACCAAGGACATGACAACTTTCCTCCATTCTTTCACGGTACACTTTCTTGTTTAGATTTTTCCAAATGCGACCCCTCGCTGATTCTGGACTATGAGTAGTCTGTCCATGATGATCTGTATGGAAGTAACCATTTTCCCCGTTATGGTAACATCCGTAACAACTGAAGATGCCTCTGTTCTGGGGCACCTTTAAGATAATTATAGAAAAAGCTAACCGGAATCTTCTTGCTTCAAATATTCTAAAGGAGTTCCAGGAAACTGACATTCTTCAAAGTGAAGATCCAGTAGAATCTCTGATACTTTAAGTCTGCAAAAACGTGTATTCAGATGTCTTCCAGTAAACGCCAACAGCCTGAAACACCATGCTTTAATTCTGACGGCCTACTAACCTTACAAAAACGCACACAGGCTCAGCGTCGAGTATTCCAAAGACCTTCAGCGCCCAGTGCTCGACCCCCATTAAAAAGTCCAAGCTAAAACGAGACGCCCTTTTTAAAGTCAGTAAACGTCAGTCTTGGAGAAACAACTTTTCAAAGTTGACATCTAAAATATCCCAGAAAAGGTCTGGAACAGCATTGAGAAAATCAAAGGGAAGAACACTAACCTGTCAGTTGATCACCTGAAACTTGCCAATGCTCTGAAAACTGAGAAACAGGCTGTCGCCTATCTTCTGATCTCCACCATTCAATACAACCTATCATCCTCGAGTATTTCTTACAGGGATGAGTGACTCCTCTTGTATTCATTGGGAGAATCTTTTTTAATGTCAGTCATCTCTTCATGCGATTGATTTGTCTTTTCTAGAGCTAAGGCTTCAGTCACACGGTTTATAACAATTTTTTTCCTATGGTTTAGTATCTTGTATCAAGAGCTGTGGTGCACTCCGTGGTGTGTGTGTGTGTGTGTGTGTGTGTGTGTGTGTGTTTAGAACTACCTTAAAGACTTTAGCGTCTGCTTAACACGATTTCCTGACTCCTAATTTTTAGCGACATCTTTTTCGTCAGAATTTTAATCGGAGTCTTCCGTGTTTGGCAGAGATCATAGTTTGGCCACTCTCCAGAGATCCCCACCAGCCTCACGGGAGACCGTTATACTGCTCTGTTCTGGACAACCAGTCTCCTCACCAGCGACATGACTCCACGGACAGCATATCGGTAAATATGTAGATTAGCTTAACTTGAGGCTACTGCAACCTTTCAGGAGACTATTGCCAGTGGACGCTAAGAAACGGGAGACCCTCTACACTAACCAACATCAGGGATTTCAGTATACACTCGCAATGGCAAGGGACAGAGCGGACGAGGATCCTTCCTGACAGAACGAAGAGGAGCCCTTCAGAGTAAAGACTGAGACTGTGAAAAAATGTTGTGCAATGTATAATTTTGAGAAAGGGCCAGCAGAAATTAACGGGCTATCTCAATGTTGAAAGTAATTAAAAGATCAGATCGCCACGCTCGTGGAAAACGGAGAGCTACAGATAGGAAAGCAGCTAGATCATTTTGCTAGGTGCTAGGGATCTACACCAATGGAAGTGATATTCACGTCAGCAACAAACCCTTCAGTATAACTACAACAGAGCAGAGACAACGAAATTCAGCAAACATGAGAACAAATGAATTGAGCACACAGTACACACTGACAGTACATCAGCAGTACTCACTGACAGTACATCAGCCTCGCCGGAGGGCTTCAAATCCTGGATGTAACCCCCCTCTCCCCCCTTTCCCGTCCCCCCCCCCCCTCTTACCCCTCTCCCGCACCTGTTTGACCTTCCTACCCACTACGGGAAGTAGGGTCTGCCTTCCCCTGTCCTAGAGGCCTGAAATATAGTGGGTAGTCCAAAGCCCTTCCTTTCCTGTTCCTCCCACTTCAAGCTGTTGATCCAGGCAGCATCTACATGTATATCTTGTTATTACCGGAAACCCTCATTTAGTGTAAGAATCTTCAACTGGTTGCAGATGGACATTTGAGAAAGAAAGGCAGATCTCCAGCACACACTTGAACTAAAAAACGGGAAAGACATCCGGCGTGGAAACCATAGCCCGCTGCTGCCGTCGTGTGAAAACTGAAGAAAGCACTGACACTGGTTTTGATGGAGAACAAGAACAAGCCTGGATCCACTGGGTCACACAGGGATGTGCCATAGCTGCGGTAGGGTCCGGAGTCTGCGTCAGATTTCCTGATGTCTGCAAAATGAAAGGAATTTCAGACCAGAAAGAACAACCATTCCAACCTCAGGCTGAGGCTCTGTTAGCGGCAGTCAACATGAAAGTAGCCTCCAAATGTGTCTGCAGGCAGGTGGTCATCTTCACAGATGCCCAGTCGTTTCTGGGAAATGATAATGGAGAAACTAGAGGAGCTGAGGAGTTAACGGCGTTAGGCTGACACAGACTGACAGTGTCGCAGTAAATACTTCCTGCTTATAAGATTATAAACCATTCTGTGGATACTTTTAATGAATCAATTGAATTGTGTAGTAAGACAGGAAATTAACTTGTAGGCCAGTTCGCTAGACTGTGAGCAACAGGGCACCAACCAGGCTCACCACATACCGTTCAAGAGCAGAAGGACTTACGATCACTGTTCGGGTGTAGAAGGGAATGCCACACACAACACGTGGTTAGTGCAGATCAGATCACCATCTTCAGGCTGTGCACAGGACACGCAACGCTTTGCATTCGTATGCTCCACCTGACGATTGCCCTTGCTTACTGCCAGTGCAGGCAGGTGGAGGAAATGACACAGGATGTCCTGCAGGGATGCCCACTCCATGCTGACCTGAGAGAGATGGAGACACGGGACTACCAGTGTGGTGGCGAAGGAGAGGAAGAATCGTCCAGAACAACAAATAAGAAAGGACTAGGTACAGCACCACTTCATACCTTAAATACAAATGGTTTATCCTGGAACAATCGCCGTCTTACGTGTTGAAACGAAGCTGGGTAGTTTGCGACGTTGAAATCGTGTCAGTTTAAAAAAAAAATAGAAAAACCGCGCCCGGAAAATTTAATGCATAAATCAGTTATATAATTTGATGGTAAAGTAGTAAAGACTGAAACAAAAAGGGGGGTCAAAAGGGAACAAAAACAATGCACAACGTTTCGACTGTTAGTCTTTTTTCAAGTGACAGAAAAGAAGCTGCTTCAAAAAATTCTAAAGTGACAAGAAAAAAAAAAACACACACGAAAGGGAGGAGGCTGGGCAGACACGGGCCAAGGATGTGAGTGAATAGAATAGAAATCTGGACCTGAGAACAGATAGTTGTGGGTGGGAGGGGGGATGGCAAAGAGGGAGGTTGAGGAAAGGAAAAGGGAATTGGTACTTTTTTTCATGCAAACATATAAACCAAGTATTTCTTAAGGGTATTATACTGTCTCATCTTTATTATAACGATCTAGCTCCAAAGCCGCTTGAATAATGTTGGGAGAGTTTAAAACCGTGCTACCAGCCAAATTTGTCGCTCTTCTATGTCTATCTTCAGTTCTACGTTCTGTTACTGGCTCCCTCTTCATCAAATAATCTTTTGTGTATGTAAAAGTGCAGCCCCCTGCTTTAAATATCATCGAGTCCTCTCCTCATGCTCAGTATTTTACTGAGGTATAGCACGAGTGCATCCATTACGTGAACTGTTTTCATTGTCCAGTTTTCGTCCGTCCGTTCAGCCCACTGGCTGTGCTCTACTTTTCTGCCATCTTTTAAATCAATCAGCCGGGCAAATCTTTTTTTCCGTCAAATCGACGCAACAGATAACCTACTGCGTTGTCTTGGAGCATAATAGGCATTTGCCTATGCTTGTTAATTAGTTGATTTTTTTTGTTCGGTGGCTGGTGGTGTTGGGGAGTGGGATGTGTGGGAAGGGTGGAAATACGGTAGGATGCAGTAGGAGCATTTGATTGTATCATGCGTTTTGTTTGTTGCTGGCAGTTCTTGCCTATTTATTTGGAGTTTAGTGTGTGGAGAAATAAACATCTAAGTCATTTACTTGATAAGTCGTGTGACATATGAATAGTCAATAAGAATAATAGTATTAATAGTGGTAGTAGTAGTTGTAATAAGATATCACAACACTAACAATAGGAGCAGTGATGATAATCATTCAACAAATGCTCTCTCTCTCTCTCTCTCTCTCTCTCTCTCTCTCTGACTCTGACACACACACACACACACACACACACACACACACACACACTCTTACTTGAGAGAAGAATTAGTATTAATAGTTATTAAATGACGGAGCAGACAACAAAGTAGCTGCAAAGGCAAGCGACCAGTTCGTTTATTGCAGTACCTTTTGGCTGTATGAAATGAGTGTTGAAGGAATACTGAACTGTTTTGGCACTGGAAGATAGCTCAGAATATTTATGTAGTTCTCACTATCCATCGTGTTAACAAACATGTTGTCCGAGAATAAAGAAGAGACTTTCAACGTTTTGTTGAACTTAGTTATTCCGAATTATTTACACAGAAAATCCACATATGTTCAGTACTTACGTTTTCATGAACAGGACCAAAGGACTTCTACATGAACTGCCGTGGAAACTGGAGTGTGAACTTGGAGAATGCAGCTGAAAGGAGAGTTTCGAAGTTTTTTTGTTTGTTTCTATTTTCATTCTTCGCACTCTTTTTCTTCTTTCTTCTCCTGCATTTCTAGTGTAGTAATCCTATTCTGTCATAGTTAAGAGTCTGCCAGTTGAGTTACCAGTTTTCTTTCAGATGATTAAGGATTCAGTGTCATTATTCACAAAATTTAGTCTTTTCCAGGTTTAGTGTCTCTTTCATTGTATGGTGTTAGTGTGTTGTTTCCATCGAATTAATGCCTTCATTCACAGGCTTATCTGACTTCTTTCTCGAAGTTTTGAGTCTGTTCAAACGTTTATTTCTGTCTTTCATATGATA
The DNA here is from genome assembly GCA_016801955.1 of Conus betulinus. Lineage (NCBI taxonomy): Eukaryota > Metazoa > Mollusca > Gastropoda > Neogastropoda > Conidae > Conus > Conus betulinus. The sequence goes on from JADBJO010009397.1 coordinate 65,524, forward strand.
AACATACTAGAAGCTCTGGTTTCCTAGATCAGTGGTCTGTGGAGCTAAGGTAAGAAAAAAGGGGGTACCAGAGGGAATATTATCCGGAGAGATGGACTCCAGCTCTGTAGCAAGTCTCATGAGCTAAGGATCTGGATCATGGACGCATGTTTTCAGGTCACTTGAAGATTGAGCTGCAGAGCCTTTGAGGCAGTCCTTAAAACTCTTCCTGAAATATTGCCTAGTGCGCACCTGGTACCTCCTGATCCGAGCGTCCTTTGATCCATAGATAGCTGACATGGTAAACAGAGTCAGTGTGAGACCCCTTTGGGGTTTTACCACCCATCGTTCATAAGACTGTCATCTTCTTTATGTCATGTTTTATAGGTTCACCTCTCATATACTTGAGGGAACTTTTTTTTTTCAAAACGAAAAAAAATCTTTTTCGTGGGTTGGTTGGTCTTTTTAGTAATGAAGTTTTATTAACAACGTTTATGTTTTCTTTTCCCAAGGTTTGAAGCCTTGTATTATAGATTTCGATGCTGTGTGTGTGTGTGTGTGTGTGTGTGTGTGTGTGTGTGTGAGAGAGAGAGAGAGAGAGAGAGAGAAACTCTTTCCTAGGCTTGCGTTTTTTCAACATGATTTTTTTTTTCTATCTCGCGGTTTTTGTCCTCTTCGGCGGAATTAAATCAGAGGGTTTGTGTTTGGCAGGTCACAGAGTTGACCACTCCCCACGCATCACTACTGCTCTACCAGAGAACCGGTCACTACCATTCTACCAGAGGACCCGTCACTACCATTCTACCAGAGGACCTACCATTCTACCAAAGGACCCGTCACTACCATTCTACCAGAGGACCGTCACTACCATTCTACCAGAGGACCCGTCACTACCATTCTACCAGAGGACCATCACTACCATTCTACCAGAGGACCATCACTACCATTCTACCAGAGGACCTACCATTCTACCAAAGGACCCGTCACTACCATTCTACCAGAGGACCGTCACTACCATTCTACCAGAGGACCCGTCACTACCATTCTACCAGAGGACCATCACTACCATTCTACCAGAGGACCGTCACTACCATTCTACCAGAGGACCCGTCACTACCATTCTACCAGAGGACCCGTCACTACCATTCTACCAGAGGAGCACCGCGTTACAGTGTTCTGGGCATCGAATATCCTCACCAGGGACGTGTGACTCCCAGTGCTACCTAACGTGTCAACGAGTGCAACTCTGGCTTCGTCAACATCGTTTATACTTTCTTTTCCCAAGTTCGATATTTTGTATCATAGGTTTCGGCGTGTATGTGTGTGTGTGTGTGTGTGTGTGTGTGTGTGTGTGTGTGAAAAACCTGTTCTCTAGGATTTTGTTGTAATTTTTTTAAAACATGATTTTTTTTTCTTGCGGTTTAGTGATTCCTTCGGCAGAATTTAATCGGTGGCTTTGTGTTTGGCAGGTCACAGGTTTGACCACTTCCCACGCATCACTACTGCTCTACCAGAGGACCACCGCGTCACAGCGTCCTGGACAGCCAACATCTTCATCAAGGACGTACAACTCCCAGGATGTTAACTAACGTGTCAACGCGGTCAACTCCATGGCATCGCTGCCTTCCAGAGAATCCATTCCCAGAGGATGCAAGAAGAAGCGGGATCTCAACTGCACCAACCGACTGTAGGAACTTCACGACGCCCATAAAGGCAAGGAGTGGTGCAGACAGGGAGTCTTCCACAGAGAACAATGAAAAAGCCTAGCCATCTTCCTGTGATCAAAGACGCAGACGTAATGATGACTGCTTCGCCATTTTTTTTTATTAGAAAGATGAGAAACCTAACGCTGCAGTTTAAGTACAAGGGACCTGATCTCTGCGGAGGACACCAGAGCTGCTGGCAGAGAAACACACAGCCGATGACGTTATAGGGGCACAGCAAGGACCACTTCGGTGCCAGAAGAGAGCGGAGAGAGAACTCGCTCATACTTGAGTGAGTGAGTGTGTGTGTGTGTGTGTGTGTGTGTGTGTGTGTGTGTGTGTGAAAAACAGATCTTGCTAAACCATCGGTTTAGTATGCAAGGATTGAGGTTTGGGGAACTATTTTATTTTGTTTGCATGCTCTTGAGGGATATAATTTTGATATTGCGACCCTGATGTGATCCTTTATGGTCTGCTGGCCTGAACAGTTAGTGCTAGTCTACACACGCAGACACACACACGCACACGCACACGCACCCATGCACACACACACACACCCATACACATACACACACACACACACACCCATACACATACACACACACACACACACACACACATGCGCGCGCGCGCGCACATACACACACACAAACGCGCGCGCGCGCACGCACGCACGCACCCACGCATACACACGCACACATGGATAGACTGGCTGTGTTGCTGCCAGACGTTTTCAAGGGCCTATCTTCGATAATGCCACTGCAAACGTTTAGTAACGAAACATCGTAGACTGGAGATGTATAGGGTGGTTCATGTGTATATGTGAAGGGGTATGTTGGTACAGCTCAGATATGACCCATAAAGGTCGGTTGGGCTGTGAGCGAAATGAGTCTGTGTCAAATTCTGGTTCAAGCCACCTTTGTGGAATGACATTTTAGGAGACTTTTAAGAGTGAAGAAGCTCCGTGGTGTATTCCATGTCATGTTCCACTCACAGTGAAACATATTCTTTTACATTGTTGGGACTTGTACGATGTGAGACATAAACACTTTACCGCAGAGTCCATGAAAACCCTGTTCAGAGATGTCCCACCTGACGTGATCTTTGAGTTTTTGAGGGAGATTAACATTTTTTATCCGATTTAAGATTTTACGGAAGAAAGATTTTTAACGTTTCTGGTGCGTTTGTAGAAGATGTAATTTAAAGAGATGTGTGAAAGATTTTTTTTAAGATGACTTGCGAGTTGATTTTAACGTGGTGACAGCCCTGATGTGGCCCTTTGCGGTCGGCTGGTCTATAAGCAATCTTACCTTACCTTAGGGGACTTCTTACGTTGGGTTTTTTTTTGCCTGTTTTTAACAGAATTATTTTTCACGTTGTTACAGCTCTGATATGTGACCTATGAAGGTCGATTGAGCTGTTAGCAAAATGACCGAGAAAATATAAAATTTTTCCATATTTAATCTCAATTTAAGACTGTGTATATCTTTGTATATATATAAATAGGATAGGCAGAGAAACACAACCCATTTATCGGGGGGGGGGGGGGAGGTAAATATACAAAATACACACAGAGACAGACTGTCTAAGTGTGTGTATTTTATATATATGCCCCCCCCCCTCGCCCCGCTGAATGGGTTGTGTTGCTGTCAATTCCTTGTGGAACTGTGGGCTATGAGATAGATAGATTCGAGTAATGATCTTAATTCCGCTTTTCATGCCTACCGATTGACTACCCCACATTTCAGTACCTGTTTTGGTGTTGCTGCCAAATGTTTGCATCGGCCTATCAATGGTACGCCATTGCAAATGTTTCAGTAACGCAATACATAGCTTGCTTGAGAAGTTGGGGGGGGGGGGGGGGGGCGAGCTCGTGTCAAATTCTAGGTTAAGGCGCCTGTGTGGAATGACGTTTTAGAGGACTTTTTATGTGGGATTTTATGTCTTTTTTTTAATGAAATAATCTTTTATGTTTTTACAGCTCTGATATGACCCGTAGTGGTCGGTTGGGCTTGAGCAAATGACCAACAAAAATAGAAAGCTTTTCATTTTTAAATGTCGGTTGATTATTTCATATATGGGAGAGAGAGAGAGAGAGAGAGAGAGAGAGAGGAGAGAGAGAGAGAGAGAGAGAGAGAGCGCAACACAACCCAATTACCTGGGGGAAATATAGATATATAAAATACACGCATAGACAGACAGTTTGTCTGTCTATGCGTGTACTTTATATATCTGTTTCTCCCTGTTAAATGGGTTGTTGTTGCTGCCAATTCCTTGTAGAACTGTGGGCTATTTGATAAGTTTGAATAATTTTAACTCCGCTCATGCCAGTTGATTGATTACTCCTCATTCCAGTAAATGTTTGGTGTTTGCTGCCAAACGTTTGCAACGGCCTGCCAATGGTACGCCATTGCAAATGTTTCAGTAGTAACAAATCGGAATGGAATTGATTGGAGATAGCTTGTGTAAGGTAGTGCGTGGGTGTGTTGGACAGTGGATGTGTATGTGTAAACAGGCGTTGTTTGGAAATGTCTGTGTTTTGCGTGTGTGTGTGTGTGTGTGTGTGTGTGTGTGTGTGTGTGTCTAGAGGGGGTTTGAGGAGAGTGAGTCTGTCAAATTCTGGTTCAAGCCGCCTTCTGCAATGACATTTTAGGGGACTTTTTACGTTGTTTTTTTTATGCCTGTTTTTTTAACAATTATTTTTCATGGTTTTACAGCTCTGATGTGACCCATAAAGGTTGGTTGGGCTGTGAACTAAATAACCGAGAAAATCTAAAAACCTTTTCACTTTTGATCTCGGTTTATTACTTTATGTATGTGTACATAATTATATATATATATATATATATATATCTAGAGAGAGAGAGAGAAAGAGAACAACACAACCCGTTTATTAGGGGGTGAGGAGGGACCGATATATAAAATAGAATAGTCTGTCTGTAATTTAGATGGCTATTCACCACCACCACGACCCCCACCACCCCGATAAATGGGTTGTGTTGCTGCCAGTTCCTTTTTGGAACTGAGGGTTATGAGATAGATTAGTTTGAGTAATGATTTTAATTCCGTTTTTCATGCCAGTTGATTGATTACTCCACATTCCAGTAAACGTTTGGTGTTGCTGCCAAATGTTTGCAACGGCCTGCCAATGGTACGCCATTGCAAATGTTTCAGTAGTAACAAATCGGAATGGAATTGATTGGAGATACATAGCTTGCTTGTGTAAATTAGTCCATGGATGTGTTGGACAGTGGGTAGTCGTGTGTGTGTGTGTGTGTGTGTGTGTGAGAGAGAGAGAGAGAGAGGGCAAGAGAGGGAGAAGGGGGGAAGAGGTTGTGTCAAATTCTGGTTAAAGCCGCCTGTGTGGAATGACATTTTAGGGGGACTTCTATGGGGTCTTTTTGTCGTTTTTTCAATAAGTTTTTTTTTGTTCTTACAGCTCTGATAGGAACCATAAAAGGCTGGTTGAGCTGTGAGTTAAATCACCAAGTAAATATAAAATCTTTTCACCTTTGATGTCAGTTTTATTACTTTATGTATGGAGAGAGAGAGAGAGAGCAACAACACGACCCTGTTATCGGGCAAATCGATGTATAAAATACACATATAGACAGATAGATGAACTTAACTGTCTTCATGTCTGTGTGCATATTTTATATATCTATTTTCCCCTCGATAAATGGGTTTGTGTTGCTGACCATTCCTTGTGAAAACTATCGGTTATAAGATAAATAAGTTTGAGTAATGATTTGAATTCCGTTTTTCATGCCAGTTGATTGATTACTCCACATTCCAGTAAACGTTTGCTGTTGCTATGCCAAATTTTGCGACGGCCTGTCAATGTACGCCATTGCAAATGTTTCAGTAACAAATCTGAATGGAATTGATTGGAGATACATAGCTTGCTTGTGTAAATTAGTGCATGGGTGTGTTGGACTGTGGGTAGGTCGGGTGTGCGTGTGTGTGTAAATGGGCGTCGTTCGGAACTGTTTTACACGTGTATCTGTGTGTGTGTGTGTGTGTGTGTGTGTGTGTGTGTGTGTGTGTGTGTGTGTGTGTGAGGCAAAAGAGAGAGAAGGGTGGAGAGGTTGTGTCAGATTCTGGTTAAAGCCGCCTGTGTGGAATGACATTTTAGGGGGACTTTTATGGGATTTTTTTGTCATTTTTTCAATAAGATTTTTCTTTTGTTCTTACAGCTCTGATAGGAACCATAAAGGTTGGTTGAGCTGTGAGCAAAATCACCGGTAAATGTAAAATGTTATCACTTTTGATGTCAGTTTTATTACTTTATGTATGGAGAGAGAGAGAGAGAGAGAGCAACACGACCCAGTTATCGGGGCAAATCGATGTATAAAAATACACATATATAGACAGATAGATGAACTTAACTGTCTTCATGTCTGTGTGCATATTTCATATATCTATTTTCCCCTCGATAAATGGGTTGTGTTGCTGATCATTCCTTGTGGAACTATGGGTTATAAGATAAGTTTGAGTAATGATTTTAATTCCGTTTTTCATGCCAGTTGATTGATTACTCCACATTCCAGTAAACGTTTGCTGTTGCTGCCAAATGTTTGCGACGGCCTGTCAATGGTACGCCATTGCAAATGTTTCAGTAACAAATCTGAATGGAATTGATTGGAGATACATAGCTTGCTTGTGTAAATTAGTGCATGGGTGTGTTGGACAGTGGGTAGGGTGTGTGTGTGTGTGTGTGTGTGTGGTGTGTGTGTGTGTGTGTAAGGGATGAGGGCAGAGAGAGAGAGAGAGAACGCGGGGTGGGTGGGAAGGGGGGGGGAGTGAGTTTGTGTCAAATTCTGGTTAAAGCCGCATGTGTGAATGATGTTTTAGGGGGCTTTTTATGGGGTTAATTTTGTCGGGTTTTTTTTTTTTAATAGAATTATTTTTCAAATTGTTACAGCTCTGATATGACCCATAGTGGTCGGTTGGGCTGTGAGCAAAATGACCGAGAAAATGTAAAATCTTTCCACTTTGAATGTCAGGTTATTACTCTAAATATGTATATATATAGAGAGAAAGAGAATCCAATTATCGGGGGGGGGGGGGGAATATAGATGAATAAATACACGCATAGACAGATGGATAAACTATCTTGTCTATGTGTGTATTTAATACATCTATTTTCCCTCGATAAATGGGTTGTGTTGCTGCCAGTTCGTTGTGGAACTGGGGGCTATACGATAAGATAAATTTGAGTGACGACTTTAATTCCGATTTTCATGCTAGTTGATTGATGACTGCACATTGTAGTAAATGTTTCGTGTTGCTGTCAAATGTTTGCACCGCCCTATCGGTGATACGCCGTTGGAAATGTTTCAGTTACAAATCTGCATGAAACTAATTGTAGACACATAGCTTGTTTGTGTAAGTTAGTGGGTGGGTGTGTTGGAGAGTGGGTAAGTTTTGTGTGTGTGTGTGTGTGTGTGTGTGTGTGTGTGTGTGTGTAAGGGCAAGAGAGAGAAGGGCGTTGGGAGTGAGTTTTGTGTCAAATTCTGGTATAATCCGCCTTTGTGGAAAGACATTTTTAGGGGACTTTTTATGTGGGTTTTTATCTTTCTTTTAATGAATTCAATTTTATGATACAGCTCTGATATGACCCATTGTGGTTGGTTGGGCTGTGAGCAAAATGACCGAGAAAATATAAAGTTGTCACTTTTAAATGCAAGTTTATTATTTGATATACGTGTCAACATATATAAAGAAAGAGAAATACAGCAACACAACCCAATCATCAGCGAGGAAATAGATATATAAAATAAACACATAGACAGATAGACTGATCTATCTGTCTATGTCTGTATTTTATATATCTATTCCCCCAGCTATAAATGGATTGTGTTGCTGCCAATTCCTTGTGGAACTGTGGACTGTAAGATAAATAAGTTTGAGTATTGATTTTAATTTGCTTTTTATGCCAAGTGATGGATTACTCCACATTCCAGGAAACGTTTGGTGTGTCGCTGCCAAATGTTTGCAACGGCCTTTGAATGGCACGCCGTTGTATGTGTTTCAGTAACAAATCTGAATGGAACTAATTGTAGATGCATAGCTTGTTTGTGTAAGTTAGTGTGTAGGTGTGTTGAGGAGTGGGTAGGGTGTGTGTGTGTGTGTGTGTGTGTGTGTGTGTGTGTGTGTGTGTGTGTGTGTGTGTAAGCAGGCGTCGTTCGGAAATTTCTTTGTGTGTGTGTGTATGTGTGAGGGGAAGAGAGATGTCGGGAGGGAGGGAGGGGGGGCAGCAGAGTGAGTTTGTGCTAGATTTTAGTATAAGCCGCCTGTGTGGAATGACATTTTAAGGGACTTATGTGTGTTTCTTTTTCAATAGAATTATTTTTGATGTGTTGTTACAGCTCTGATATGACCCATGAAGGTCAGTTGGGCTGTGAGCAAAATGACCGAGAAAATATAAAATCTTTTCACTTTTAATGTCAGTTTTTTTTAATATACATATATATATATTTATAGATAGACTGACTGACTGACTGACTGACTGACTGATGTGTGTGTGTGTGTGTGTGTGTGTGAGAGAGAGAGAGAGAGAGAGAGAGAGAGAGAGAGAGAGGACATAACCCATTTAACTGGAGGAAATAGATCTATAAAATACACACATAGACAGACAGACAGATTAATCTGTCTATGTGTGTATATTATATATCTATTTTTGCCCAATAAATGGGTTGTGTTGCTGCCAACTCCTTGTGGAACTGTGGGCTGTAAGATTAACAAGTTTGATTAATGATTTTAATTCCGATTTTCATGCCAGTTGATTGATCATTCCACATCCAGTAAACGTTTGGTGTTGCTGCCCAAATGTTTGCAACGGCCTGCCAATGGTTCGCCATTGCAAATGTTTCAGTAACAAATCTGACTGGAATTGATTGGAGATGCATAGCTGCCTGTGTGAGTCAGCGTGTGTGTGTGTGCGTGTGCGTGCGTGTGCGTGTGTGTGTGTGTGTGTGCGTGTGCGTGTGTGTGTGTCTGCGCGCGCGTGTGTGTGTGTGCGCATGCGTGTGTGTGTGTGTGTGTGTGTGTGTGTGTGTGTGTCTACATAGGCATCGTTTGGAAATGTCTTGTGTGTGTGTGTGAGGGGAAGAGAGAGGGAGGACGGATGGGGATAGTGATTCTTATAACAAACTCTGGTATGAGCCGCCTGTGTGGAGTGGCGTATTTTAAGGAACTTTTTTAGGCGGTTTTTTTTTTATTTGCCTTTTTTTCAATAGAATTATCTTTCACAACTCTGATATGACCCATAGTGGTTGGGTTGAGCTGTGAGCAAAATGACCGAGAAATGTCAAATCCTTTCTCTTTTAATGTCAGCTTATTACTTTATATGTGTGTGTCTGTATGCATATATATATATATATATATATATATATATATATATATATATATATAATGTGTGTGTGTGTGTGTGTGTGTGTGTGTGTGTGTGTGTTAAAATGATGCTTTCTTGTTGTGCAGAGCTCTGCACCTTGTAGAAAAAACTGAACTGAAAACCAAAGACAGTAAAATAGAAGAATAAAACAACAGTCTTTTCATGTATTAGACTTGTATATTTTAACAAATTTTCGCTGTTAAAAGCTTCATCGGGCCAGGGTACATAGATTTACCTTGGCCTGATCAAGCTTTTGACAGCGATCATTTGTTAAAAATACAAGTCTGAGACATAAAAGACTGTTGTTTTTATTCTGATATACATATATATATATATATAATATATATATATATATATATATATATATATATATATATATATATATATATATATATATATATATGTGTCTGTCTGTGTGTGTGTGTGTGTGTGTGTGTGTGTGTGTAGAAAGAACAAGAGAGAGAGGGAGAGAGCACACAACCCATTTATACGGGGGAAAATAGATTTATAAAATGCACGCATATGCAGCTAGATAGATTAATCTATGTGTGTATATCATATATCTATTTTTGCCCAATAAATGGATTGTGTTGCTTCCAATTCCTTGTGGAAACTATGGGCTATAAGATAAATTGAGTAATGATTTTAATTCCGTTTTTCATGCCAGTTGATTGATTACTCCACATTCTAGTAAATGTTTGCTGTTGCTGGTAAAATGTTTGCAACGGCCTATCAATGGTACGCCGTTGCAAATATTTCAGTACAAATCTGACTGGAATTGATTGGAGATGCATAGCCTGCCTGTGTGAGTCAGCGTGTGGGTGTGTTGGACGGTGTGTGTGTGTGTGTGTGTGTGTGTGTGTGTGTGTGTGTGAACAGGCATCGTTTGGAAATGTCTTGTGTGTGTACGAGGGAAAGAGAGAGAGGACGGATGGGGATAGTGAGTTTATATCAAACTCTGGTATGA
>JADBJO010009397.1:80568-84121 GCA_016801955.1 Conus betulinus
TGCCAGGGAGTCAGCAGCAGTCTCATTGCCAGCACGTTGCAGTGGGAGGGAATGAAAACTGGGCCTTGGGGAAGGTGTGAGAGGAAGGGACAACGAATAGCAAGACTGGGGATGGGGAGAGAGACTAAGGGTGGGGAGGGGGGAGGGAGTCAGAGCCGGGGTGGGGAAAGGGAAGGGAGGGGTTTTTCATATAACGTATGTGTGTGAGTAAGAAGGTAGAGATGCACCCAGAAACACCCCCCAGTCTGGACAGACTCGACCCCACCCTATCCGTGTTAACCCTCCCACCCGTACCTCCTGCACATCCCAACTTCTCACTCCCAGAAGTGAGACAGCCGTCTTTGAGCTCACCGTCAATGTTAGCTCATGCTCCGCTTGACGGGCGTAAACATGAAGAACGTCCCTTCTTCCTCCTCCCCGCACCCGCACCCCCCCCCCCCCCCCCCCCCCCCCCCCCCCATCCATCCATCCTTATCTCCCACCACTCCCTCATCTCCCCCCCGCCATCCTGTTTGATGCGAGTGAGCCCTTTTTGAAGTCACCGTCGACGGTACATAATGCTTTGATCAGCGGGTTTGGAGAACGGGTAGGCTCCTGTTTTTCGCATTCTCACCACCCACCTCCCCTTTTTTTTTTTCCCACCACATTCATCCTTATCTCTCACCACACCCACACTTCCCCACACTTTCCCCCACTCCCCCGCCTTTTAAAGAATTGTGTGAATGAATGACCTGTGAGTTGATTTTAACGTGGTGACAGCACTGATATGGCCCTTAGTGGTCGGCTGGGCTATAAGCAACATTACCGGATCTTATCTCACTCCCCCCCCGCCGCGTTCTATAAGGGGCGTAAGCCGTCTTTGAACGTTAGGTTTATGCTCCCTTTGGGACTTTAATACACGGGGAGCAGGTACCATTTGGAAGTCCTTTAGGCTTTTGACGCACTAAGGAACTGGTGACTACGGTCATCTTGATGTGAAACACATTAACGCACGTTTGCACACACACACACACGCGCGCGCGCGCGCGCACACACACACACACACACACACACACACACACACACACACACACACACACGCTCGCGCGCACATACATACACACACACACACACACACACACACACACACACACACACTGTCTCTCTCTCTCTCTCTCTCTCTCTTCTCTCTCTCTCTCTCTCTCTCTCTCTCTCTCTCTCTCTCTCTCTCTCTCTCTGTGATATCCCATGACCATGACCCACAGAAATGTCCGTTCCGTCTGCTTCCATCACATGCTTTCAGCCAATAAAAATGCTTATTTCTACTGTCAATCTGTGCCCCAGCAAGAATGTTGCATCAGCGCATCTTACACATGTTCGATTTTTTTCTAGCCAGAAAAGGAATGGGTTTCTTTACGACGAAATACGTTACTGTAAAAATAACTCATTCTGGCTTGAAAAAAATTGCAAATACGATCAGTTTTCATTGTGGAAAAGGCATGCATCTCTTTGTTTGTTTCCTTTTTTTTTTGCATGGATTACTTTTATATATTTTAACAGGACAATTAGCGCCAAAACATTATTTCTGTAGGTGTTTCCTTTTTACTCTAACACACCTGAAAACTGACAATGATTTTGTACCAAAATTTGTATCTGTTGACTGTAGTTTTTTTTTCGGCAAGAAAATTAAGTAGTATATGTGCAGATGTATTGTTTTGACACAAAAAAGTAAAATCTTGATTGTGTTAAAATCATAACTCATAACTTTGTCAATACCAAAGATAAAAAAAATTTGCCACAAACGAGATTATTTGGAAGCATACGTTTACATTAAAGGCTAGAAACGTGTATCTGGAGATATACCATTTTGGCTGTAAGCCATTGAAGGCGTCAGAATCAGCCCTTCATTTTATTCCGAAGATGCGCCTTCTTCTTCAACACACACACACACACACACACACACACACACACATGCATGAACTCTCTCTCTCTCTCTCTCTCTCTCTCTCTCTCTCTCTCTCTCTCTCTCTTCTCGCAGACAAACGCTCACAGAAACGTACACACCTACACGTGAAAGTGGAACTGTAAACAGAAGGGCAAGCGAGTTTGAGTAAATAAAATATAAACAAAGACTACCTTTCAAAAAAAAAAAAAAGTCCAAAGTAGATTCAAGGACGATGACCACAATTTCTAACGATGAGTTCACCGAAAGAATGTAAATAGGGGTGTAACCCGCCGATTTGTAAGCAGCGCCGATTTGTAAGCGCTTACAAATCGGCGCACATTGCATGACTTGTAAAAAACCGCCGATTTGTAAGCAGCGCCGATTTGTAGAGCGCTAACAAATCGGCGGGCTAGGCCCGCGCCGATTACTCCCCCTCCAACACACACATATGCACAGGCTTACATACACAAACTGATATACATACACATATACTCACACACACACATGACACACACACACACACACACACACACACACACACACACACACACACCGCATTTCAGTCCGCCGTTTTGATGAAATAGAAAGTCATCAAAATAGCAGGATAATCACTGAAAGCGTAATAATAGTTTATCGTTTTAATCCAAAGAAACAGGATATAAAGCGCTCGCCGTTTTGTAAAGCGCGTTACAAAGCGGCGGAGGCTCAACCCGCCGATTTGTGAAGCACCCGCCGATTTCTAAGCAGCGCTGACATCGGCGTGGGTCTAGCCTGCCGAATTGTAAGCGCTCTACAAATCGGCGCTGCTTACAAATCGGCGGTTTTTACAAGTCATGCAATGTGCGCCGATTTGTAAGCGCTTACAATCGGCGCTGCTTACAAATCGGCGAGCTACAAGGGGAAATGGTGAAAAGGGAGGGAATTCTAAATAAGGTCGGCGATGGCTGGAAGAGCTAGGAAAAGGGGAAGGCACACATAACAGGAGAATTGTAAATGGCAAATAAACAATGGCAAAAATAGAAAGGATAAATTTGAACTTTTTGGTATGGTGAAAAGGACCAGCAATAGCGGGGAAAGTGCTGGCGCAGAAGGCTGGCGAAGGGAGCCGGCAGCAAAGTAGACACCGATAAATTATGGAAGTATCAGAGAGGCAGTTTCGAGGAAATGTGAAAGACAAAAAAAACACTAGATAGGGAATGGTAAATAGAGAGATTAGCGACAATGCTGACCCGTTTTTGGCGACCGTCAAGAGAATCAAGTCATCGCATGTTTTTATTTTTTTCTTCTTCGCACTTGACTGATGTTTTTCCATCTCGATATTTTTTTTGTTAACGAGGAAGGGTACTGAAGCCAACAGTTAAAGGTATGTTATTCTGTGACACCTGACTGTCCGTTGCTCTGCTGGTGTGTTAGTCCATCTGTTTGACTGCTCCAGACCTCTGCTGTCCACCTGCGTCCAGTGTGACGTTCGGTAGATCCACCATGGTCAGTCCTGTTTGTGTTTTCTGCAGGACTTGTCCACACACACACACGCGCGCCCACATCTCCCCCTCCCTCCGTCTCTCTCTCACGCACCACACTCACACACACACACGCACGCACACACACTCACACACGCACGCACGTTCG
>JADBJO010009398.1:17698-65198 GCA_016801955.1 Conus betulinus
CTCATACCACTTCTGCATGTATGTGCAAGCAAAAGTTTCTGCCTAGTCTGGACCCTATGGCTATTCCATCTGTCTGTCTGTAGTGTGAATCCCCTAAACTGAATCCATTATATCTAAAACAGTTTCAATCATTTTAACTGCACAGTCTGTTGGTACGACGGGTCCAAGTCTGCTTTGTAAAGCTTCTATAGATGCTTCTATTCCCTCTTTCCGAAGCACAGAGGGGTAGAATTTTCTCTACATCAAAAAAAAATAGAATCGTATCGTCTGGGACAGGATAGGCACATTCTTTTGATTTACTTATGAAGTCTGATATATCTCTGATGTACGTGGGAGAGTAAATGACGTAATCATTCAACTCATGCTCTGTGAGTTCTGCAAGTTTTTCTGTAGGAGTGTCTATACCACTGACAATCATTCGCAGTGGTGCACCTTGCTTATGTAGTTTTGGATTCCCTTTTAGTTTACTGTCTTTTGGGTAGCGGTGGAGGAGATACTGTTGTAGGTCTTTGGATATAGCCCCTTCTCTATACATTCTATTCACTATCTTTTTCACTTTTGTCGCTGTCTCAGTGAGGTCTTTCTCTATCATAGTGTAGGGTTCACTTTTGGTCATTTTTATTGTGCAGCCCAGAAATATAATCATCTTTGTTCATAACAACAATCCCAGATCCTTTCTCTGCTGGTCGGATGATGATGTTTTCATTATTTAGAAGGGCACAAAATGCATCCTTTTCATTACGACTAAGGTTCAGTTTACCACTTTTCTTCAAGATGATCATAATGTCATTTGTTTTTTACAAGTTCGATGTACATATCTAGCCAATGATCCCAACCTTCTTTTGGTGTGAAAGTGCTCTTATTTTCTACTTTAAACTTTTGCTCATGAGACTCTGCTTCTTGTTCCATTTCATCATTGCTGTCTTTGTCAAGAAAGTATTCTCTGGGGCGCATCCTACGTTCCCACTCATCTAAGTCTGCCAAAAGTTTTGTAGTATTTACCTGTGATCTATCTGGTACAAACCTGAGCCCTTTAGAGAGTAGGATGACTCCGCATTTCTAAGTGTGTGATTGGACAGGTTTGCAACATTTCTTTTTTGTTGTCGTTATTTGTTCAATGTCTCTGTGGCTTAAGAATATAATTTTCTCCCTGTGCACTTATGAATGCTATGTGCAGTATTGCAGTATTTACTTTACTAGCAACTTGATGTATACCACCCTGATCTTTGTATGCAATGTAGGTCCTGTGACTTTTAACTTGCATAAACTTTTAGCTAAATCTACTATCTCTTTTTTTTGTAGGTTTCCCTTCCTTTCGCGCGTGCGCCCGTAGGTACGTGGTTCCCCCTCCTCCCTCATTTTTTTTCTGTTCCCTCCCTGTTCCAATTGTGCTCATAGCATTTTATTCGTTGATAATTTTTTCTTCCTTTCCACCAACTGTTATTATCATCAATTCAACCATATCATCATTATTTCCAGCATTATTTTTGCCATCATTATATGACCGTTATCATTACTATCATCATCACTCTCTCCCCTTTCCAATAGCGCTATTAGCTTTTAATCATTGATCATTTCTATTCCTTTCTACCAACTTCTGTTATTACTAGTATTACTTCTATCACTATTACTATCGCGCGCGATTGCGTGCGTGCGTGCGTGCGTGCCTGCATGCGTGCGTGCGTGCGCGCGCGCGCGCGCGCGCGTATGTGTGTGGTATGTGTGTGGTGTGGTGTGGTGTGTGTGTGTGTGTGTGTGTGTGTTGTGTGTGTGTGTGCGCGCGCGCGCGCGCGCGCGCCCGTGTGTCTGTGTGTATGAAGGGGGGGGGGGGGGGGGGGGAGGTAATGACAGAGGCTGAGGTACATATACTAGACAAACACAGGTATAATCCTTTTGAAAAAGGATGAAAATATAAACTTCTAATTACAAGACCGGACGCATAAACTTTCAATTATAACAACTGAAATATAAACTTTCAAATGCATATACTATCTCTTTTATGTGCGTTGCTTTCTTTTTTTTTCTTTCTTTTTCTTTCTCTCTTTCTTTGGTTCTCTTTCTTTCTTTCTCTTTCTTTCTTTTCCTTCCTTTCTTTCTTCTTTCTTTCTTTCTTTCTTTCTTTTTCTTTCTTTTTTTCTTTCTTTCGCGCGCGCGCGCGCGCGCGCGTGTGTGTGTGTGTGTGTGTGTGTGTGTGTGTGTCTGTGGTTCCCCCTCCTCCCTCTCTTTTCTTTTCTCTCTTTCCTTTGTTCCAATTGTGCTCTTAACATTTCACTAATTGATTATTTCTCCTCCTCTCCACCTACTGTTATTATCACTGTAACCATATCATCATTATAATTACCAGCACTACTATTGCCTTCATTATCATCGTTGTTACTATCATCATCACTCTCTCCCTTTTTCCAGTAGTACTGTTGGCTTTCATTCATTGATGATTTCTATTCATTTCTACCAACTTCTATATTATTACTAGTGTGCGTGCATGATGTGTCTACGTGTGTGTAAGAGACACAGAAGACATGCAGACAAACAGACAAACAACTTACTGCACTTTCCGCTGTCCTGGTCACAGACCGAGTTGTCTCCCTGGCAGAAGATGGAGTTCCGACACTTGCCACCAAGGGGAGTAACTGTGGGACAGAAAGAACACTGTAACCACCACCTTGAGTGGCTGTGGGACATAAGGAGCGCTGTAACGACCACCTGGTGTGGCTGTGGGACATAAGGAGCGCTGTAACCACCACCTGGTGTGGCTGTGGGACAGAAAGAGCTCTGTAACCACCACTTGGTGTGGATGTGGGACAGAAAGAGCTCTGTAACCACCACTTGGTGTGGATGTGGGACAGAAAGAGCTCTGTAACCACCACTTGGTGTGGATGTGGGACAGAAAGAGCTCTGTAACCACCACCTGGTGTGGCTGTGGGACAGAGAAAGAGCTCTGTAACCACCACTTGGTGTGGATGTGGGACAGAAAGAGCTCTGTAACCACCACCTGGTGTGGCTGTGGGACAGAAAGAGCACTGTACCACCACTTGGTGTGGATGTGGGACAGAAAGAGCTCTGTAACCACCACTTGGTGTGGATGTGGGACAGAAAGAGCACTGTAAGCACCACCTGGTGTGGATGTGGGACAGAAAGAGCACTGTAACCCACCACCTGGTGTGACTGTGGGACAGAACGAGCACTGTAACCACCACCTGGTGTGGCTGTGTCGACAGAAAAAGCACTGTAACCACCACCTGGTGTGGCTGTGGGACAGAAGAACACTGTAACCGCCACCTGGTGTGACTGTGGGACAGAAATACCACTGTAACCACCACCTGGTGTGACTGTGGGACAGAAAGAGCACTGTAACCACCACCTGGTGTGGCTGTGGGACAGAAAGAGCACTGTAACCACCACCTGGTGTGGCTGTGGGACAGAAAGAACACTGTAACCGCCACCTGGTTTTGGCTTTGGGACAGAAAGAGCACTGTAACCACCACCTGGTGTGGCTGTGGGACAGAAAGACCACTGTAACCACCACCTTGTGTGGCTGTCAGAAAGAGCACTGTAACCACCACCTGGTGTGGCTGTGGGACAGAAAGACCACTGTAACCACCACCTGCTGCGGCTGTGGGACAGAAGGAACACTGTAACCACCACCTGCTGCGGCTGTGGGACAGAAGGAACACTGTAACCACCACCTGGTGTGGCTGCGGGACATAAAGAGCACTGTAACCACCACCTGGTGTGGCTGTCAGAAAAAAAGCACTGTAACCACCACCTGGTGTGGCTGTGGGATTGAAAGAGCACTGTAACCACCACCTGGTGTGGCTGTGGGACAGAAAGAACACTGTAACCGCCACCTGGTGTGACTGTGGGACAGAATACCACTGTAACCACCACCTGGTGTGACTGTGGGACAGAAAGAGCACTGTAACCACCACCTGGTGTGGCTGTGGGACAGAAAGAGCACTGTAACCACACCACCTGGTGTGGCTGTGGGACAGAAAGAACACTGTAACCGCCACCTGGTTTGGCTTTGGGACAGAAAGAGCACTGTAACCACCACCTGGTGTGGCTGTGGGACAGAAAGACCACTGTAACCACCACCTTGTGTGGCTGTCAGAAAGAGCACTGTAACCACCACCTAGTGTGGCTGTGGGACAGAAAGACCACTGTAACCACCACCTGCTGCGGCTGTGGGACAGAAAGAGCACTGTAACCACCACCTGGTGTTTGTGGCTGTGGGACAGAAAGACCACTGTAACCACCACCTTGTGTGGCTGTCAGAAAAGAGCACTGTAACCACCACCTAGTGTGGCTGTGGGACAGAAAGACCACTGTAACCACCACCACCTGCTGCGGCTGTGGGACAGAAGGAACACTGTAACCACCACCTGCTGCGGCTGTGGGACAGAAGGAACACTGTAACCACCACCTGGTGTGGCTGCGGGACATAAAGAGCACTGTAACCACCACCTGGTGTGGCTGTCAGAAAAAGCACTGTAACCACCACTGGTGTGGCTGTGGGACTGAAAGAGCACTGTAACCACCACCTGGTGTGGGTGTGGGACAGAAAGAGCACTGTAACCACCATCTGGTGCGGCTGTGGGACAGAAAGAGCACTGTAACCACCACCCTGGTGTGGCTGTGGGACTGAAAGAGCACTGTAACCACCATCTGGTGCGGGTGTGGGACAGAAAGAGCACTGTAACCACCACCTGGTGTGGCTGTGGGACAGAAAGAGCACTGTAACCACCATGTGCAACCCTCAGCACCAGCACCATTTTCCTTCAAGATCAGGGCGAACATCTGCAGGGGATGGGAATGGAATTCGTGGTACAATTATTTGTCCGTGAATGTCAGTCCTAAAGTGAAGGAGGTTAAGGTGACGTCTCCACAGCCTAGCGTCTCTAGGGTCAGTAAGTTCAGGTGAAATCCCCACAGCCTAATGTCAATCGCATGGCGCCAAATAAAAATGTATATATAAGCAACAAATCCTGTATGCACACATGTTTTAAAAGGATATCTTTGGTTTTAAACTGCCCGCCTCCCCCCTCCATCGCTCTACCAAGTGTATGAGCATTCCTCTGAACTCCTACCCACCTCTCACCCCACCCCCCCCTCCACCTCCCACCTACCCCCAAAAAAAGCACAGAGAGAGAGGAGAGAGAGAGAGAGAGAGAGAGAGAGAGAGAGAGAGAGAGAGAGAGAGAGAGAGAGACAGACAGACAGACAGACAGACAGACAGAAAACGGACAGTCAGACAGACCGACAGGCAGACGGACAGAGACCCGCGTCGTAGAGATGGATTTAGAGGATAGTTACATATTGTCTCGCCAACTGGCTATTTTCCCGATGAGGCCAGCCTTATGGTAAAAAGGAAGGGTCCATAAGGAAGATGTGAGGAAAGTCAAGAAGCGATACGACAGGCATCCCACCACCCCCCCACCCCCTAACCCCAAATCTCCGGTCTTCCCCCTTCCCTAACCGGCATCTGTCCTCCCCCTTTGTGCTCGCACCCAGCTCCTGTATTTGAGACATACCTTAAAGTGTCTCTTTTGTGTCCTTTTTTTCTTCATCCCCGCCCAATCCCGCACCACCAACATCCCCCCCCCCCCCCCCCCATTCCCCTCCCCCCCCCCCCCCCCCCCCCCCTCCCCCCCACCCCCCCCCCCCCCCCCCCCCTACCCGCCCACCCCTTTTGCCACATCGACGTTTAATCACAGCAGTTAGTGCCTGGGTTCGCTACAAATGGACGTTTTTCGTGCTGAATTTAGCATTTTGGTATTTAAAACAAATGTTGGGGTTTATACTTGAACTAGAGTTAGGTGTGCTCATTCTGTTACAGTTAGCTCTTTTAGCACATGCAAGCGGCTAAAAAACCGAATAGATTCCATACCAACAGTGTTAAAATATCACATGTGTGCGTGCACATGAGTGTGTGTGCGGCAGCTAAAGTTTTTCTTTCATTTGTGTTTTTTGTTTTCGTTTTGTTTTTTCCCAGGGTGCCCTGCCGGCCCTACCACTACCTCTTCCCGCGGGTCTCGCCCAGTGTTCGGCCCCCACGGAATGCAAGTTCTTTGTGAAACACCTTTTCACTTGAACAGCACTGTTTGTCGTCTCTGTGCCCCGAATGTTTACCAGGGTGATTGGAGGACCATGAAAACGCGATTTCATCGCAACTCTCTCTCTCTCTCTCTCTCTCTCGCTCTCTCTCTCTCTCTCTCTCTCTCTCTCTCTGGATGTAAAAAAGCACGTTAGTGCTTATCTATTATCCTCGTAAATAAAGAATTTTGTCTTGTCTTGTCTCTCTCTTGTCGCGCTTTCCTTCTCTTTTTCTCTCCTTTTTAAAAAGCTGTTTTGACGTAAGAAACAATTTTGTTTTTAATATGTTCTTTTATAGTCGCATAAATCACATTTCCATGACATGCATTTACTTTCCACCACCTGCTGATAAACACGCTCCTACCTGAAACCACACAACACAGGTGCGCTGATAATTACACGTGCTCGACCATGTCTTAAGAGAAAGACAGTTACCTCTGACTGCTACATGAATCACTGCTAGCTCAAAGTGATGAACGCTTGTGCAGATGTTACCCACACAGTGAAACCCGGGGAATGTTGCTGCACCTTGAAGATGCCAGTGCTCACACTAATGCTCCGACTCCCGAGATTGTGCATGAGAACAAAGTCCATTGGGTTGCCCACTGCCCTTATTCACCTACCTCACCTAACCCCCCCCCCCCCCCCCCCCCCCCCCCCCCCATGCGACTCGTTCCTCATGCCCTGTGTAAAAAAAAAAAAAAAAAAGCATCTGCGGTGAAGCATCTCTTTTCGCAGTGTGAAAGGTGACCGAGAGTCTTTCCAGGGTGTATTTTCTGGCACACCAGAAGTAACTTGCAGTATTGTCACGGCCACATGGGTTTCACAGCATGGCGATACGCATGCACACTAATGGAAGGATTCACTGAGAAGCCGGACTTATTTCTCTTGCACCAGATGCTAGAGACACGCTGTGTCTGGAGACTTGCTGAGTGCCCTTCGTGGCGTCCCTCCTGGTGTTTTGTGACAAAACAGGGTGCCCTTCGTGGCGTCCCTCCTGGTGCTTTGTGACAAACAGGGTGCCCTTCGTGGTGTCCCTCCTGGTGCTTTGTGACAAACAGGGTGCCCTTCGTGGTGTCCCTCCTGGTGCTTTGTGACAAACAGGGTGCTCGTCACTGGGCCTGCACTTTACAAACTGTTTGCTAAGTAACTGATCACCTGAGCATCTCCAGGGAACGTTCGCAACAAACGTTTGGGAAAAAAAAAGGTTGCGTTAAAATAGATGCCATCCTGGTAGGCAGGATTTCAGGTTTTTCATCTATTGATACTAGCAATGACTGGGAGGGGAAGTGGGGTGGATGAGTGTATGTTTGGCAGTAAACCCCAGTCACTGCCGATTAAGAACACGCCGTGGACAGACAGCCTACCCTAATTCCTACTCTTCCCTCCTTCCCCTCCCTCTCATGCCACCCCCCCTCCTGCCCCCAAAGAAAAATAGTCCTGGAACTTTCTGTACCCGTAAGTCACATAATGTTCTGCCCCCACAAGCTTCAGCGAGTCGTATTCTCGTCATATCACCAAATATTCACACTTCCCTGTTTCCACGATTGCCTCATCTTGCCTTAGCCTTCCTTGCTCCCTTGCCATAAATCCTTGCCAGTCCGTGGACAGGGTGCGGGGAAGAGGGGGAGAGGGGTAGGGGGATGTATTCTGTCGCATGTGAGTTAAAAACGGGCAACTTGTCTGTCTGGTGTTCAGGATTTGAAACAGAAAAAAAAAAAAAAAAAAAAAAACACGTCTGAATCAAAACAATCATACTGGATTGCAGTGTCAGGGATACAACATTAAGACAAGGATTCGCAGTTCTCTGCAGACTTCCAAAACAAAGCTATTTGTTTCTTTTTTTTTTCACAGACAATTCTAAGAACATGCATGGTATTCACGTCACACTTAACGTTGTACTGTGACTCAAAAGGAAAGGAAAGAGACATGATGCTACTCACTTTCAACGCGGCATTTCATGGCTGCTATATGGACTGATGCCAATATCAACACCAGAGCTAACACAGGCTTGGGATACACTGGGTCCTCCATTCCCCTGGGAAGAAAGCGTGGTCCTATCATCGTCGGGGTGGAAGTATGTGCTGTGAGGGTAGGTGGTAGGCGGAAGGGAGAATGAAGGTAGAGGGGGCTCAGTTAACCACCTCCAGTGCCATACGAGTGTGACCTAATGGAGAGAGAGAGAGAGAGAGAGAGAGAGAGAGAGAGAGAGAGAGAGAGAGAGAGAGAGAGAGAGAACAAATAATTAGGTTATTATACGGCCTTGATGACTTTTAGTGGTGAGAGAGAGAGAGAGGAGAGAGAGAGAGAGAGAGAGAGAGAGAGAGAGGAGAGAGAGAGAGAAGAACACGTAATCAGGTCGTCATAGGAAAACGGCCTTGATGACTTTTTTTTGTGGTACCACAGTGTTTTTGTGTGTTTTTATTTTGACTTCTTTTCCTGTATATTTCTGACGAGAGACCAGTCACAATGACCGTTGTCCCTCAGCATGGTCTAGTCTCATCTCGCGCTATGGAGGACCCTACACGAGCTAGGATGCTGACCGATTGTTCGGAACGTCTCCACGGTACTCGCTGCTTGTTTCAGGATAGTCCAGGGCCTGGCAGAGAGACGTGGACACAGTCTATACTTTCTTCAGCGTGGTGACAGTCGCGCAAGACCTCTGTGAAAACGGGTGCGGTAGATTAAAAATGAACGTGAAAGTGTGTGTGTGTGTGTGTGTGTGTGTGTGTGTGTGTGTGTGTGTGTGGTTGAGAGGACAGTGCCGCAAAATACAATACTTATCATCACCTTGGCCTTGTGCAATATTGTCCCATGACCATGTGATGAAATAGCTAGCCAAAAATACACTTTGACAAAGCATCGAATTTGTTATCAACACTCTGTGTGTGTGTGTATGTGTGTGTGTGTGTGTGTGTGTGTGTGTGTGTGTGTGTGTGTGTGTGTGTGTGAGCGAGAGAGAGAGAGAAAAAATGAAATGAGACAGACAGACAGACAGACAGACAGACAGACAGACAAAAGTCCAGATAGACAAAGGTAGAGAAAGAGAGACTGAGAGAGAGAGAGAGAGAGAGAGAGAGAGAGAGAGGACAAACGTGTGAGAGAGAGAACAAACATGAGAGACAGCAAAAGTAAGAGAGAGAGAGAGAGGGGAGGGAGAGAGCAACCAGGTTTTCCTTAGTGTGTGAGTGTCTTTCTTAACTGGTGGTATCAAAATAAATAAATAAAATGCAAAAAAAAAAAAAAAGGGTGGGGGGGGGGGGGGGGGGGGGGGGGGGGGGGGGGGGGGGGGGGGGGGGGGGGGGGAGTGCGAAAAAAAGAAAAAGAAAAAGGAAAAAGAAAGAAAAAGACAGATAGACAGACATAGAGACAGAAATGCATACCTGGAACAGAACTCAACGAAATTCACAATGCAGTCACAAACCCGACGGCCACGATAGCAACCCGCGGTGTGTCAAGCCTGGACTGACGACACTTCGATGAGGCTTTTCACTCATTTCGCGTGTCTGCCTCGGAGAGGCTGGCTGTCACCCACCCACCCACCCACCCATTATATACTGTGGTATGTCTCTATTTCACGCCAAGAGCACAGACACAATCAGCCGTGTCTCCCTGATGAGTTCCGATCCAGCGGACGAAAGGCCTATGAGCAGGCGGTACACATGGATCTGCCTTCGAGAGGGATTGTGATGGTTCCCTCATGCAGCTAGTGAAGGGTTTTCATTTTTATAATATACATTTTCTTTCTTTCTTTCTTTCTTTTTTTTTTCAAATTTCAAATCTTTGCCAAGTCATCACTATAATGATGGAAGAATGGTTAACCTACACTTGTTTTCCCCCACTACTTAATTGTTCAGCATTACTCTCTTACTTTTTGCTCTCTCTCATGTTTATTCTCTCTCTCTCACGTTTGTCCCTCTCTCTCTCTCTCTCTCTCTCTCTCTCTCTCTCTCTCTCTCTCAGTCTCTCTTTCTCTGCCTCTGTCTGTCTGGATTTTTGTCTGTCTGTCTGTCTGTCTGTCTCATTTCATTTTATCTCTCTCTCGCTCTCTCTCTCTCTCACACACACACACACACACACACACACACACACACACACACACACACACACACACACACACACATATTGATGATACAAATTTTAAACAAAAATCAATCTCCAAATATCTTAAAAAAATTTAGTAAACATAAGCATTGAAAACAAATATACTGATTATGACAAGATTTACACAGACGGATCTGTAATAGAAACTCCTCCTGTAAACTACCATCGCGGAATTCCACACAAACTTCGAGTTACAGGTAAGTGTTCGTTTATGTTACAAATTCCACTTCCGGTAGTTTTCATGGGAAGTACAGAATCTACGAGACTTTGAAGATGGTTGTGCGAATTGAAAATATTGGTATAAATGTAAAACTCTGCATCACAATCACATACAAAAATAACTTTCCCACTGGTCATTACATGCATATAGACACATTGATCATTTTCATGACTCAACTGTAAAGGAATAATTGGACAAGAAAGTCACCAGACTTGATCAGAACATTGCAACAAACATAGAATAAAATCTTCATTTAAAAAGTTTTGAGCTGTCATGCCCACACCATAGATCTTTTAAAAGATCAAGCATCATTCATGAAATACATATTCAAACCTCAGCAGACTATGCACCACAAGCTGCCAAACCATGCAACAAATTCAGTGTAAAGCTTATTTTAGAGCAGCTTCAGTCTGACACCACAGGATTGTCCATTTTCTGTGGGGTATAATACTTCAAAATTGAATTATTTTGTCCCTGCTCTTTCTTGACTGGTTGGCTATAGAACTTCTGAAAAGTTCTGACATTTTGACCAACCCGCTGTTTTCAGAATGTCATGTAAAGGTACGCCACTTTTCATCATTGCAGATGATGATGCCCCTCGGAAACTGCGTGCCAAAGTCCTTTTATTCCCACATCATGCAACAAAGTCTTCATCCGTCTAGAAATAGTATTTCTTATAACATAATATAAGCCTGTCTGAGGCTGCTGATCTAAGAACTTCAGTTCTTTTCATATATTCCTGAAGACACTGCACAACACAACTTTTTGGATTGTCTTCATACTTTGGTAAGTCGACGTTAATGAAAACCTTGTCTAGTTGTCTTCAGCTTGTTTGTCAAATAAATTGTACAACCAGATCTATGCACGCTGACATTACAGAGATTAATAAGATGAATAGTTTGGAGTCTTTGTGCAGATGATACAACAGTAAAGCACACAGTTTTACACTCAGTTCTTTCAATGTTAATAGAGCATTATCTACGTGACTACCAAAGTGTGTGAGCAACACAGGAACATCCCCAAACTGATGATATGAGATAAAGGAGTTCTGGCTCATATACACCTTTCATAAAACGATTCACTAAAGAATGTGCACCCGCTGGCTTGCTATTCTCCGGTTCTAGAACAGCTGATAAGGCACTGTGTGTGCAGTGTTGGAAGCACTGTAACCTAAACCCTCGACAGCTTGCCTGATAAGTTGCATGGCATCAACTGCAACTGCCTGTGAAGAGGATGAACTGCATGGTTGTGTGGCAAACATAGAACTCTTGATCCTTTCGGCAGAAGAACTGGAGTGCTGGTCAGCATGCGTAGTAGGACTGGGTACCAGGAAGCGGTCGTCCAAAATGGGGCGATGATAATCCCATCTGCCTGATCTTTCCTCCATTTGTTCAGCACCTTGTGTAGCAAGCTGACAGGGGGAAAGCATATATGTTCATTTGCCCCCAATTAATGCTGAATGCATCAACTGCCCACGCTTCTGAATCTGGCCCCCATGACACAAAGGGCTTTATTTGATAATTCAGTCGGGAAGCAAACAGATCAATGTATGGAGTCCCCAATGTTTTTGTAAATTTACACAAAAAATATCAAGATTCAAACACCACTCTGTTCTGTCATTAAAGATTCTGGACTGAGCATCAGCTTCTACATCACTCATCCCTGGAATATGAGAGACCGTCAACCAAATGTCTCTTGCCTTGCACCAGATCCAGTTCCTGTGGGCTATTTCATTACACTCAACAGAATGGGAACCATCTATGTTTCTCAAATAGGACACAGCACATGTATTGTCTGTCAGAATTTCACACACGTTTTTGGATCAGATTTTCCTTAAAACAAATCAATACATGCTCAATGATCAAAAGCTCAAGGACATTAACATACAGACCTTATTCTGTCTCTGACCACCCGCCATCTGTGTGTTTTGACTGACAAATAGCTCCCCAGCCCTGTGTGGATGCATCACTTCTCATCTCAATCTGTGGGTCAGTAGCGATCAAAGATGAGAAAGAAACTTCAATAGTCTCAATCCACCATACCAATTCAGATTCAGATTCACAGGTTAAATATGTCCGCACCTCAAACTCTCCTTTACTTTTCTTTAGTGCTTCAGACTTATTGTTCTCTAGATGCCTGTAAAACAAAGGGCCCCAGGTAACAGCAGGAAAAGCAGACGCTAGAAGTGCAATGACTCTGGCCAAGCTTCTGATTTTTACTCTTCTTTTGTTTGAGGTCCAGACAAGCATTTTTTTATGTTTTGTACTTTTTTCTACTAGCAGAGTTACTGTCATGCTTTCTGAGTCTAACCAGAAACCCAGATATTTGACCTTTTTACATGGGGTAAGCACAGATTTCTCTAAATGGATAGCAAACCCAAGTAACTCAAACATTTGTACTGTCTTCTGCATGTTGTCAGCACACTCCTCAAAGGTCTGTCCTTGTAGATAAGAACCATCAATAAAGGCTGCAGACATATAACTCTGTGAACGCAAGTTGAGTACACTGGTTTCACAAGCTTCGTGAAATACCTTGGACAATTACAGAGACCATTTGCAAAGCAGGTATACTGATACAACTGATTCTTCCATTTGAATCTCAAATGTTTTCTAAACTCAGGTTTCACTGGCACAGAGTAACAGGCATGGCGTAGATCAACAGAGGCCATGTAACAATTCCTGGTCATCATATCTGTGACTGATGTTAAGTTTTCCATTTTAAAATGTTCATAATGAACTGATTGATTGAAACGTTTTAAATTAAGAATAATGCGAAACCTTCCGCCTGATTTCTTGACCAGAAAAAGAAAACAGGGAAATAATTTCTCCTGTTTGGTGGGTACATTTCTCTATAACACCCAGATCAAGGAGTTTGATCAATTCATTGTCCATATAACTGACTTGATTCCCCTGAACCTGATTGTTTTGTTCAGGTATGTTAGGCAATTGCTCAAACTTCTCAATAGGGTATTTCAGAACCCTGTATCATGTCCAAAATAAATGGATCAGATGTCATTTTTTTTTTTCCAATTTTCAAACATAATCCTTCATTCTACCTGCTTTAAATGGCTTTTGTTCTTTACCACAAGCAACATTTCTCAGCTCACAGGATGAACGTGATGGTAGGTCAAGGTCTACTGAGCGGTCTCCCTTTGCTGCATGGGGGTGCTGTGGCCTCTGCCCCGGCCCCTGAAGGCGTGGCCTCTGGGTCTGCCTCTGTAACTCCAGTTCTGGACTCGCCCTCTGCGTGGCACTGGCTGCCAGTCCCAGTTTTTTTGATTTGGGGAAGAATTTTTCCCTCTAGCTGACTGTGTAACATTTGATCCAAGTTTGGAAGTAGAATGAATTTTTGCACAAGCATCATTCAGATAATTTCCAAACAGATTTTCTGTGACTGGAATATCAGCAGATGCCCGCTTACGGTACCTTTTGTTGATCTCAGGTGCATTCAGAATCTTATTTCTCCTTTCCATGGACAACACATGGTTTGCCTAGAGTACCAGGCCAATTGCATCAGTCAAATCAGCGATTAGTTTTCGAGTTTCTGATGACCCACTGGTGGCACACTGATTACATACTTTCGCCAGAGCAAAAGTGGCTTTCAAAAGAGCTTTTTGTGTTTTCTGGGTCCGTAGGTCTGATGATCTGGCAGCGTTTTCCACAACGGACCAGATTTCATTGTTTACCCGTGGAACAGCAATGCCACAATTCTTGGGCGCTTTGTGCTTGTCCATTTTTTTTTTAATCTTTCATCAGTCATCTTGCCTTTAGCCACGACTTAAATCACTTGAGCCACCTTCTCAGCCAAGTCACGACCCAGATCCTCTTCCTCTACATAGTCCTGGAGCTGAACAATATCCTCTAAATTGAACTCATCCGGTAAATTTTGCTCTTCATCATGTGCGTCACACTTGTTCAGCCCCCCATTTATGAGCATACCGACCTCTTGGTCGATAGCAAGCTCGTCATCATGATCAGGACATTTTTTCTTGGAGTGACTGTGATCACGTTGATCTTCAGCATTGATAACGGACTCCATTTCCGATTCATCTGAATCCGGTTCTTTCTCTGCCACACGTGGTCGCTTTTTGGCTCTTTGTTTTGCTTTTGGTGCCTTCTCATCAACAACGCATTTCAGCCTGGCCAGAATCCTCAGATTCTGCTCTTTCATGTCATTGAAATCTTTGACAGAAAAAGAAATATGGTCCGGCGCGTTGCCAGTGTTATGCGAACATGAAGCGTCTTCACGTAGCACATCTTCGTCAACCAATTCAGAATCATGCACGACCGGTTTCCCGGCGGTTGCCATTTTGTCCGAAATTCGACCAGCAAAGAAAATTATGAAACAAAGTGACCTGAACAAGAGGAAAAATAGATCAGAAAACAACTGGAACTGGTTTAGGAGCGCCGGTGGGGTTGTAAACGTACAGATGCAAGTTTCAACGTGCTATGGCCGCCATTAACATGCGTAATATGGCCTGCTATGCGCATGCGCATCTCGTAGATTCTGTAGTTCCCATGAAAACTGCCGGAAGTGGAACTCTCTTCTTTTATTTTTCCCCCATTATTTTGACGCAAGTTTGAATCTCTCTGTCTCTCTGTCTGCCCATTTGTGTGTGTGTGTGTGTGTGTGTGTGTGTGTGTGTGTGTGTGTGTGTGTGTGGGTGGGTGTCTGTCTGTCTGTCTGTATGTATGTATGTCTGTCTGTCTGTCTCTCTCTCTCTCTCTCTCTCTCTCTCTCTCTCTCTCGATCTATCTATCTGTCACACCCACACCCACACACACACACGCACACACACACCCCCCCCTTACATTCAATTTGAAAAGCTGTATAAACGAAATATCTACTTAAGCCAAGATTGAAAGGGTTATCTGCACATATATTTACATGAACGAAAGATGGCTCTCCTGGATGTATTGCTCCAAAGAAATTTCAAAAGCCCAGACACTGTGTTGAAGTGTCCCGGGTTTCCAACAGTAAATGGGATCGGCTGTTATCCAAAGGGTGTCTTTTGTTTTGTAAGACGATAGATACAAAGGCGTCGGCCACAGCGCTGCACACCCAATGGAAATACAGTCTCTCTCTCTCTCTCTCTCTCTCTCTCTCTCTCTCTCTCTCCCCCTCTCTCCTCCCCCCCCCCCCCCCCCCCCCCCCTTCACACATAGGCGTCCGCGGCACCACACACACACACACACACACACACACACACACACACACACACACACACACACACACACATACACACACACATACACACACACACACACACCACCTGCAAAAACACTCATGTGTGCGCGCGCACACACACACACACACACACACACACACACACACACACACACACACATGCATGCATGCACGCATGCACGCTTGCAGCTACTCGCATGTACACTCAACTGCACACACACACATTTGCACACACACATTTATGTATATTCACACACACACACACACACACACACACACACACACACACACACACACACACATTTATATCTATTTGATCTCTGATAAGGCAAAAAGAACTTGAACTTTTTAATATGCTAATGAAACAGTAATCTATTGCGCCGTACCTACGTGCGCATGCAGATGTCTATACATTGGCGCAAACTTACAAAAACACTGCGAAAAAAAAAAAAACATGTGGACGGAATTCTGAAAGGGAAACAATCATTACGGATGTTGATGAAAGTGACGTACGATTTATTTCCCTTTGACACTCCTCCCCCCTCTCTCTCTCTCTCTCTCTCTCTCTCTCTCTCTCTCTCTCTCTCTCTCTCTCTCTGTGTGTAATTAATCAGGATTAACGAACTCTGCAGTAATACAAGATGACCGCCGAATTGTGTGTAGGTTCTGTCGACACTAACATTAAAAAAAAAAACACTGCAAAATCAAAGAGAACAATTTGAAAAAGCTTTGGATTTCCGATTTGAAACAATGACTCCGCAGATTTCAGTCGGCTTGGACTGAGCCGTGCGCGAGTTAAAACTTGAACTGCATGAGCTGCGTGCTAAAACTTCGAGCTTAGAACCAACTGTGACAAGTGCCACTCAGGAAACACACCGGACAAAGCAAATTGTGTCACAACTTGAAAACAAAATGGTACGAACAACAGGTGCGTTGTCTGACAAAATTTGAAAAGCTTGAAATGTACCAGCCGCCGTGGCGAAGTGGTTAGCGTCATGGACTCCAGGCTGGGAGGTCGTGGGTTCGATTCCCATCAGAAGTCTTGTGGGTTTTTCTGCCCCGACCGCCTTCTACCCAGAGTTGAGTTTGCTGCAGACTCAGTTGGGAAGACTGGGACACACACAATCGAGTTTCATCCACTTAATGGATGCATTTCTGAGAGTGTTGCTCAAATTTCCTGACCAACACTGCAGGTGCCGGTATCTCTCGGGCCTGGTTGACGCCGGGGATATATTATGAAAGGAAACGTAGAGTACAGCCCTGTCATGTAGTCTCAGACCGAAATGGAAATCCGTAGCATCATCTTCATCATCCTCATTTTCATTGATCAGCATTTAAAAAAAACGTCTCAAATTCTGTGTGGCCTTCATGCCCAGCTCTCATGGTGACCTCAATTTCGATGTCCTCTCCACGTCTGTGGCCTTGGTTTGGTTCCGTCGGGGTCACCGGTATCGGCGGGGTCCATGGGGGCTATCGTTGGACGGACGTGGTGGCGCCCTCCGGAGGGGGGTCCAGCGGACTACTAGGAGCCAAATCAGGACCTCAGCTATCATATCTGCTGAGTCTTTAGATACAAATACCCACACTAGTATTAACACATCGCTTGAAGTTTATAAAAAACAAAAGCACAATTATCTGTTCAACTCCAGCAACACCTATATACATTATTAAAACACTATAACTTATAAAATAAGTTTACCTCTTTCAAAAAAAAGAAAAAATAAGAACTGATAAATCACTGGTGGAAAAGAACTTCTCTCTGATACACATCAAATCAGCACATTCAGTCAAAAAATGATTAACACTGAACAAGCTGTCACATGCAACACACCATGGAGGGTCTTCCCTTCTGAGTATCCAACTGTGCGTTATATAGCTGTGCCCAATATGTAACCGTGACAAAACCGATTCCTCTTTACGGTTACTATCGATGGGAAAGGGTTGATTAAATCTGGGCAAATTTTTAAACAATTTATTATGAATTTGATTAGACCATTCACTCTGCCACAGTTCACGACAATACAAAGCTAGATTTATGACGAAGATCTGAGTGAGGAACAAACTGCACAGGCCTCCTGGAAAGACTTGCACCGAGAGCTTGTTTGGCTTTGTCTACCACTGAGTTACCATAGATTCCCATGTGGCTGGGGACCCAACAGAAAAACTATATGCTTTCCGAAGAGACAAGCTGAGTATGAAGATCATGAATATCCGCCCAAAACTGGATGTGAAACTTCTCTTGTCGATAAAGCCGACAGTGCCGACAATGAATCCGATAAAATAAGGAAATCGTTCTGATCTGACCTGGACACCGCACTGAGAGCCAGATTTAAAGCCTTCAGTTCAGCAGTATAAACAGACGACCAATCCGCAATCTTAAAAAGGTAGGCTCCTGAAAATTGCTATCACACACAATGGCAGCTGCAGCCCTCTCATTTTTTTAGAACCATCTGTAAAAATCTTGGTAAAATCTTTATAAAGTTCACATTGCTCAAGATAAAGTTGTTTATATGCAGCACTCGAGGTGACCTCCTTTCGAAATTGAGTTAAATATAAATTAATCTCTGGATTGGCTATTTTCCAGGGAGGTACATCAGTCTGTAATGGACCGTCATCAACAGCATCAAGGTCAATGCCAGCTGCCCCGAAGTGGGGCAAAATACGAATACCCAGTGGAGGAATCTCATTTGGCTTTAAGTCATATTTGGCTCTAAAAGGCGGGTTCATGACAATATCATAGGCAGGGTTTTCTGGATTAGCCCTCAGTTTCAGATAATAATTCATGGAAAGACACAATCTCCTTAGCTCCAGAGGGGGTTCACCAGATTCAACATACAAACTCTCTTTTGGAGATGTGCGAAATGCTCCCAGAGCAATCCGCAGTCCTTGATGATGAATTGGATCAAGAGCTTTGAGATAAGACTTTCGTGCGGATCCCATATACCACAACCATAAATCTAGCTTGGTCTCACCAAAGCCCGATATAATCGCAACAAAGTTCGCCTGTCTGCACCCCAATCAGTGTGACTAATAACCTTTAAAACATTCAAACCTGACTGGCAAGATTTTAATGTACTTAATGTGAGGCAAAAAAAAAGAAAAGCTTACTCAAAAATAACCCCAAAAATTTCACTTGTTTGGAAACTTTAATTACCTGACCATTGAGACTGATAGCTGGTTCTAAGACCTGAGATCTTTTCCTATGGAAATGAATACACTCTGAGATCTTTTCCTATGGAAAAACTCTAGTAGTAGCTGAAAACTAAATCCATTTTCAGTGACCCACTGCTGAACACGATTAACACACAACTGAAGTTGACGCTCAGCTGCAGCCAAGGTTTTCCCCTTGGCAGAGATGGAGAAATCATCAACAAACAATGACTTATCAATCCCAGACTTTACTGACTGAAACGATATTATTAATCTTGAGATTGAACAGAAGTGGAGAAAGGATGCTACCCTGAGGGACACCCATCTCCTGCTCAAAAGGATCCGAAAAAGGTAGAATGAAGTCTAACACTGAAATGCCTGTTAGACAAAAAATTAGCAATAAACATTGGTAAATTTACTTTGAAATCAAGTGCCTTCAAGTCCTGAAGAATTCCATACCTCCATGTTGTGTCATAAGCTTTTTCTAAATCAAAAAGAATAGAAACTACATGTTCTCCATTAATCAAAGCATTCCTGATAAAAGACTCGTATCGAACCAGGTGATCAGTAGTACTGCGGTTGTTCCGAAATCCACACTGGGAAACATCCAATGCCCCAAGACATTCTAACTGCCATAACAATCGAGAATATACCATTCTCTCCATAGTTTTACATAAGCAACTAGTAAGAGCTATAGGACGATAGTTGTTAGGATCCGAATGATCTTTCCCTGGTTTAGGAATAGGAACAACAACCGCCTCTCTCCAAGAATGTGGAAAATATCCTGAACACCAAACATGATTAAACAGTGACAACAACACCTTTAAACCCTCAGCTGGCAAATGTTGAATAAATTGATAATGAATGTCATCTGGTCCAGGAGCTGAGTTGTTGGCTTTCAAAATGGCGTCCTTTAACTCATCCATGCTGAAAACGCAGTTATAATCCTCAGAACTATCTGGCACGAAAGAACAAGATTTTGACTCCGCTGATCTTTTGATACGCTGGAATTCCTTGCAATAATGATCAGCTGACGAATTGTGATGAATAGTAGCAGCTAACAAGTTAGCAACCTCCTTTTTATTGTAATAATTGATCGTTTACTTGCAAACTTTTAATAACTGATGTAGCCGACTTTCCCTTAATCTTACGGATTAATTTCCAGACTTTCCTTGAATTGACCTTAAAGGACAGATTTGAACAAAATTTTTTCCAAGATTCTTTCTTCTTGGTTTTAAAAGTATACCGACACTTAGCCCTACATGCCTGATGTTTAACTTTGTTTCCCACCATAGGAAATCTAGCAAAAAGTCTTTGAGCACTCTTTCTCTTACCCTTCAAAGTTTTGCACTCTTTATCATACCAAGGGGTCTTAACATCATTAGGTTTATCACGGGACTTGGGAATAGCTTCTTAGCACTCTCTACAATCACTTTAGTGAACTGCAAAACAGGATCATCATAACTCTGCAACAGATTCATAGGCATTCTACTTAAAATCTGTTGCTGATAAAGACTCCAATCTGCAGAGCGGAACTTCCATGTTTCCCGAGGGGACTCCTGCAATTGCTTCGTAAAATAAATAAAAATCGGAAAGTGATCACTCCCGCTTAGGTCCGAATGAACTTGCCACTCTAAGTCCAAAAATAAGGAAGGATCGCAAATGGACAAATCCAAGTGAGTCAAAGAACCAGAAGGAGAACAAAAGGTCGGTGAGCCTGAATTCAGAAGACAGAGATCATGATCCGATATAAAATCTTCAAGAACTTTCCCTTGGGAATTAGTACAGTTACTTCCCCACTGTGGAGAATGACCGTTCAAGTCACCCAATAAAAGAAATGGGCGAGGGAGTTGAGAAATTAAACCATCCAACTGACTCTTTGAAATCACAAAAGATGGAGACAGATACAAACAGCATATCGTAACTGCCTTGTTTAACGAGATACGAGCTGCCACTGCCTCCAGATCCGTCTGAAGTGGAATTTCTGTATGAAGTACCGAATTATGAATATAAAGAGAAACGCCTCTCCTTGAAAAGTCTGCAGAAGCTGGCTTGAGTATGCAGGAAGAAACCAGTAATCTCATGCTTCTTACTTGCAGTTAAAAGGGTTTCCTGAAGAGCAATTATCGAAGATCTATACTCTGCCAATAATAGCTCAAGGTCCCGACAATTTGCTTTAACTCCCCTTATGTTCCACTGGAGTATGTCCATGTTAGGTTGTTAAAAGAATATCTATCAGCCCTCTTCCCCAGAAACTTCACTATCCATCAAAGAACTAAAACGGTTCTTCAAGACAAGATCAGAAGCCGATGCTCCTGATAAATTTCTAAGTTGTTTGTTGCCATGCTTGGAATTTGCTCTTACTGGACTGAAACCTGCTGCACCAAATACCTGACTTCGAGATTTTCCCCTAAGAGGGTCTGGAGTCCGAAAAGGACGCTCCTCACTGCGTGCCTGTCTCGTACTGCTGTTATTGACTTGTGAGCGAGGGGACAACTCTTTCCTCCGATCCTTCACCCCTGACCTCTGATCCACAGCACTTTGTGTACAACTGAAACGCCTCTTCCCTCACCAGCAGGGACTGAAGCCTGTTGTACACTGCTGGTCGGAACACTATTGCATTTCTGAGTCAAAACCTCAACTGATTGCTCAAGTTTAGTAAGCCGATCAAAACCGATGACAACAATTCTGTCAATTTCTTCTCTCCAGCAGTGAATGGAGCTGCTCCCAGATCATCACCCGATGACCGGTTCGCAGAATCGTTGACCACTTCTGTGCATAAGTAGAGCCGAAGGAGTCCTGGCCTCCACTAACCTTCTAGCCTCAGTAAAGGAACATTTCCTCTCAATCTTTACTTTTTGAATCTCGCATTCCTTTTTCCACACTGGGCAACTTTTTGAATTTGCTGGATGGTCACCCTTACAATTGACACAGTATACAGCACTTACACAAGATTCATCATGCTTCTTCTGTCCACAATCACGACAAATCTCCTGACCCCGACAAGCTCGGCTGGAATGCCCAAAGCGTTGACACTTGAAACATCGCAAAGGAGATGGCACAAAAGGCGTAACTTTCACTCGGATATAACCCACTTTGACGAACTCTGGAAGAGATGGCATAGCAAAAGTCAAGAATAGTGTTGGTTTCAATTAAGTCACTTCCTTTAGAGATTTTAACTCTATGGACCTGCAGGACACCCTGGCTTTCCATCTCAGTCCGAATTTCTGATTCAGCAACTCCAGCCAAGTCAGCACATCTGATTACCCCTTTCGAGTAGTTGAGAAAGGGGTGAATGGAAACCTTAACTGTGATATCCATGAGCTGAGAACCATCCCTTTTCAGTAGCAACCGAGACGCCGCTTCCGTAGCACAGTTAACAAGGTAGCTACCAGATCGGAGTCTCTTAATCATTTTGAATCCTGTGGACGAGACTCCCTCCCAAACTACTTACAAACCGCGAACGGAGAAATCCGACCAGTGGATTCTTTGGGGTCTTTTGCTTCCACTAAAAGGAAGCTTGGCCATGCGTTTTGGATACCCTTTCTCTTTGCCACTTCCCTTATCTCGTTATCTGAATCTGAATCTCTATTCATAATCTCGTCCATACACTTGCCATGTCCATCATCGTTTCTTCTCTTTTTGTTTGGAGGTATTTGTTTAGAATTCATAATGAAAGGAAAAAAACTTCACCTCCCCTACCCCCCCCGCCATGGAGTGCCCACAAAGGCGATGCCCCTAAGCGATCCTCTAGCAAAGGGAAACACCAGGGTTATAGCGAAGGTATACACCGCGTGACACGCGCTCCACCCCATCCACCAGGCTCATGACCAACTGCCGAGAACGAACAGGAGGCCACTGACCTGGCTTCCAGAGCAAGCAACGTGCCACACGGTTTGACCCATGCCATGCCCACACTGTGGAGGCGACCAATTGACAGCATTGGGCCCCATGCTGCCCCCCATCTAGGGGAAAGTCCGGTCCAAAGTGGCGTGTTGAGAGGCGCGGATCCCACTCCGGGTCCCCTCTCAACACCTGGACACCATTCTCCCCCGACACGGGTCGCACCGCACGGTCAACACGGTGGAACAAGAGGTCACAGAGAAAACAGAGAAAGTGCTATAGAAGATTTGTGATGAAAGGAAAAGAATAGGATAACGACCCATAAAGGCAGAAGATAGACGAAACAGAAAACTGCAGATTATTAAGGAGAATGTTGAAAGAGAAATGCAGGTGAAAGAACCATGGGTAGGCAGAAAAAAAAAAAAAAAAAACAGAGAAAAAGAAAGCCCACCTAAAACAAAGTCCCACCCTCAAGGGGCACAAGAGGGTGACCCTGAGAACTAAAAATAAGACACCCACCAGGTCCCCCAGGGAGATTTCAGTAGTTTTACAAACTGTTATTTTACACCAAGACAACAATGGAGAGAAAGGCGCAACTTGAGCGACACTGCAACTTCAGTTGCTGCTGCACGTGCCCAAACCTGCTTTACACCCATTGCAAGCCAGCAACACTGTTGTCAGGGGCGCTCAAAATGTTACAAATTCACGAGAAATTGACAGAAATTTGGTTGCTTCTTGCTGAAGAAGCAGAGCTGCTGCAGATTTCTGGCACAGTGTACGTGCAAGTCATGGTTGTGGTAAACACTGCTCAGCAAAAGTTCAACGCAAATGTGTTTTTAAGGGCGACAACCTGGGCTCTCAATAAGCATGCCACCAAGACAACGACTTTCAACACTCGATCGCGGGCGGGCACTGGGATGGCTCCAGGACGGCGTTTCCGGTCGGGAAGTGCCAGACGACTGGGAGTGAGCCACTCTGTCATCCAGCGCCTCAACCAACGCTTTCAAGCCACTGGAAGTGCTGAAGAACGCCCCCGCTCTGGACGCCCAAGAGCAACGACTCGGCGACACGATCGGTATCTCCAGCTGTCGGCGCTTCGAGACAGATTCATCTCTGCCAGGACGTTGAGAAGTAACCTGCGGACAGCAGCTAACGTCCTCATCAGCTCTCAGACCGTTCGACGTCGCTTGCATGAAGCTGACGTCCACTCAAGGGCAGCTGCTGTGCTTCGCCTCTCACACAACGTCATCGCCAGGCTCGTATGGCGTTCTGCCGCCGCCATCAGCGATGGAACAGACAGCAGTGGGGCAGGGTGCTCTTCACGGACGAGTCACGCTTTACTCTGTCACCTGTGATGCCCGCAGGCGCGTGTGGCGACGGGTGGGGGAGCGGTTTTGTGTGGACGCCTGCGTTCAGGAGCACGATCGCTACGGAGGCGGGTCCGTGATGGTGTGGGGCGGCTTCCATCTTCACGGCAGAACCCCTCTGCACCTTATTAGAGGTAATCTCACCGGAAACAGGTACAGAGATGAGATTGTGAGGCCTATCATCATCCCCACCCTCCAGGCCATGGGACCAGGCTCCATTCTTCAAGATGACAACGCCACTCCTCATCGCGCTCTGGTGGTCAGGGACCTCCTGCAGCGTCAGCAGGTTGTCCGTATGGACTGGCCAGCCCGATCCCCGGACTTGGCACCCATCGAAAACCTCTGGGACATCCTCGGACGCCGAGTCATGGACAACCATCCTGCGCCTGTTGATGATGTTGCTCAGCTGTTCCAGTTCCTGCAGCAGGAGTGGCTCGCAATCCCTCATCAGGTGCTGCAGAACCACGTCCACTCCATGCGGCGACGGCTGACGGAATGTCTGGCAGCAAATGGTGGTCACACCAGCTACTGAACATGAACAAACTGAATTGACATTTCTTGCAACTTTTCGAAAGGGGGGGGGGGGGGGGTCATTCTGATGTCTGTCAAGGTGGCCCTTAACTTGTGTTGACCAGTGTATATCTGTATATAATTCGCTATCTACTATGCTGGCTCCAACAAAGACGAAGGCGACGACGACGACGACGACGAAACGACGAAGAAGACGAAGACGACGAAGATAAAGACGAAGACCACGAAGACGATGAGGACGACGACTACAGCGTCAAGTCTGACACAGAACTTGCATAACTTCACAGAGCTGTGGCTCAAAAAAAATAAATAAATAAACTAACACACTCACGGCGTCTCTGCCGGCGACACAGCGACAGTCTCACACAGGAGCTGCGGCTCACACACAAAAGCGCAGAACGCAGCGACGGCCTAGCCAACAGGTCGCTAGTTCAGAACTCGGGAGCGGCGCTCTGGGTTGGCAGCAGAGGCGTCTCCAGCCCAACTGGCTCAACGGTAGTCGGTCCCGTGCGCAGTGGCATGTTTGTCGGCACTCAGGCTGACCTCTCCACACCGACACATGGCGGAGAACAAGGGGGTAGACACAGCTACGAACCCCTGACCCTTACACAGTAGCAGCCAGTCCCCCTCAGTCCAGGGAATACTTCTGCCTGGGGGAAACTGATTAACTACCTTGATTATCATGGCTACTACTCATTGCAATCACGACTACATTCATATTTATTAGCCACATCGCATTCCAATTGAACTTGGGACAAACATGAGCATATTCTTTCTTCAACACTACAACATTCCCTTTTCCGGAATCACATCATTATACAGGAAAGGATTTCAATATAAACCTTTCAGAATCTGAAATTTAGAAAGAGTGGGGGTTAGTTGCCGCCAAGGACATTGACAACAAAGTACAGGACAAGACACAATGCATTTCGACCTCTTGGGTCTTCTTCAAGTAAAAAAAAATAGATCACATTTAACATTTAGGACAGTACGAAGAAAGAACGGAGAGAGAGAGACTTATCTGATGTCCATGTGGTATGCTGTGAAGAATGGCCGACAGAAGGAAATGACAGAGGGGATTATGGGAGAGGAAAAAAAGGGGGGGAGGGGGGGTTGCGTGAAGGGAGGGGATGAGTGAGGCGATGGGGCTGTGTGGTTAGCTAGGTGGGGTGGTGTGGTATATGTGACGGTTGTGGTTAAGGTGGATTGATAATAATATCACAGAGTGATATACATAGGAGCTACACACACACAGGCACACAGACACACACACACACACACACACACACACACACACACACACACACTCACTCACTCACACACACAGAGCCTGAGAGACATTCTGAGCCTCTCCAGTGCCATTCCCCCCTCCTCCCCGAGCAGTTACATCCGGTCGTTTTACCTACCCAGGATGGACCGAGCCATTCATTGCCTTGATCTATAGCGTGACGCCTGAGAGAGACTGTCTAAGCCCCCTCCTCCCCCCCCGCCCCCTCCCCGAGCGGTACATCCGTTCTTTACCTACCCGGATGCATTGACATGCCAGGTCCACTCTCCTGCTCCCCCCCCACACACACACACACATTACTACGCCCCCCCCCCCTTCCCCTCATCCCTGAGCAGTGGGTCAGTAATGAAAACCAGACCTCGATAATGTCCAGTGCCTGGCGTTCTCTGACTGTGTCAAAGACGTGCCACGCTACACAGTTATTCAATTCACACTCAAGCAAAAGCTATATAAACTAAAGATATCAACTTCTCCTAAAACTCCCCTCCCTGGCATCCTCTAGGTGAGTCAAGGTGTTGCTGGGCCTCTTGGCCTTTGGGCCTGGCCACAGTGATTATGGTGTTAAGGTATGCGAGTTCTGTGTTTTTGAGTGTCTATTTTTATTATTATTAGACAGAGAAGGTCTTAGTTGAGAGTTAGATTTCCTGGGAATGTCTGTTATAACTTGTAGTCAAAATAAATACATGTGTAAATTCTAAGAGCCTGTTTATTGAAAGGATGTTATATTATATTCTGCCTCGTCCTATCTTTCGGTTTGGTATGTTTCTGAACATGAACCTACACTTGCTCACTTTCAGCCTAGAATCTCTGACTGAATGCTTCATTCTCTCTCTCTCTCTCTCTCTCTCTCTCTCTCTCTCTCTCTCTCTCTCTCTCTCTCGATAACGGTACATAGGAATCTTAGTCATTACTCAGTTGCAGTGTCGATATATTAACATCCCACAATTACTTTAGTAGATCCCCAACATCCCCAAATCTAGTAACATCCCCTAATACATCATGAGCACAAATCCTTTCGTATAAAAGTTCTACGATCCACACACGCACAAAATCCGTTCGTGCGATAGTTGGTGGAGATGGGAGTCGATCCTCCTCCACCTCACTCTGCAGTCAAGCGTGTTGCCTCTACCTGTACTCTCCCTTGGTATCTGAGCTCGTCAGGCCGTACAGTTCCATCAGAACCTACTCTGTTTGATAGGTGCATCGGCATGGATGAAGAATTGTCATGGATGAATAATTATCTAAAACTGGTGGTTAAAAAAAAGGAAAAAGAAAGAAAAGAAAAAAAGAATTACTCCAGAACTGTATTATATAGCACAACTCACAAATGGGCCTGCTAGTCAGGCTTTTCAGTTGCACATCGCCGGTGATTCCCTTACCACGCAGTGGGCCGCACGCGTGCGAATATGTTGTACCGTTAACTCCTCTTCCTCAACGTGCGGCCGCTAGGCCCTTTAACCGGCGCGAAAGGTCCAGCGGGGTTGTTTCGGTTCACTGACCCTACTGGCGTTCTGTCAGTTAAGGCGATCTCGGTCCTTTTAGGCTGTGGGCCTGGGTGTGTGTAGTACGGACAGGATGGACGTTGTCTTAATTTTAAACTAGGTTACCTAACTTCCCAGTTTGTTACCGAGTCTGTCATGCACTCCTGCTCACATACTTGTCTGAAAGTAAGTGGTAATCACTGTTACAACTGTTCATCTAAAAAAGCTATAACAATCACTGTAACGCTTTACATGATGCTGCTTGTACGTTTTTTCCTTCCTCACTTTCATTACATGCCCCCCAGTTTATGGCGCGTCACTGTCGTAAAAAACCGAAGTGTTTGTCCCGTTCTCCTTTGCTAGGCATGTTCTACAGGTAGGGCCTTATTGCCAGTGCACTTACTATGTCCGCCACTTTCTTGCTCAGAGTACAGTATATATATATTTTTTTCTACTTGTTTGCGCCTCTCATGAGTGTTCAATCTTGCATAAATGCTTTGTATTTAATCCTGTGAAAATAAGCTGAGCCTGATGTGTACAATCCAAGTAGTTTATTCATGCAGTGATTCATGTAGATGAGGGACATCTGTTGAAAAAAACAAACAAAAAAAAAGTCTCTCCTGTTAAACTTTGTTACATTTAGCTTTGCGTTGACTCAGTTTCTCTAAAAATTCCTTCAAGTAACCAAGACATAACTCAAACATACTTACAGCACAGAGTACAACGATAATCCGCACACCCTTCAGAAAACAATGGATAGTAAAACATGTTGCTTGACAAGTTGATCAGATATTAAGTGTTTCAAATCGTTCGTTTAAATACTATAAATAAAAGCAGTCATCAAGGTGACTCGTTGGCTTACAAAATACATTGATGTGTTTGTTTTGTTTTGCATTTTCAATAACGGTTTAACACTTATTTACTCCAAATACGTCTTTACAAATAGCATAATTAATTGCCAAAACAGGAATTGTTTTTGCTCAGTGACGCACGTCACATTTCGTCGTTTAAATGACGTCAATATTCTCGTTAACAAGAAAAAGGCAGCTCTGCTCCTGCCCCAGCAAGCGGCTAGCCTCCAGCTGCCAGACGACCGAGCGCTCCGAATTAAGTTGAACATCATGTCCGCAGTTAAAAAAAAAAAAAAAAAAAAAGTTGGATATGCTTGGCGCCATTTTTCCTCGTGTCTCATTTTCATTTTATGCTTCGCAGTGTCTGACATTTTCAGCCTATAATACGAAACGTCATTTGAATGAAAGCACCCAGTTCGTACCTGTGAAGCGTTCCGATGTGTGTATTGTCATTTATTGTTAATCTGTCAGCCAAGTGTTCCCTTCTCACCTCTCGCCACTAACTTTTCAGTGGACTGGAATCTACGTGATCCCCACTCTCACCCTCCCACCCGCTCCCATGGTTTGTGGTTAGCAAGGCTGGCCAATAGGGTTTCGATGACCGGAGACTGAAATTGATCACACGATGTGTATAGTTGGTTAGGGGGTCTGACCATGCATGTGTACAAACTGACAGCGTCCCGTCAGCTGTTGGTTTGTGCTGTGTGATTACTGTTCTTTCTCCCTGTTTGTCACCCTTGTTATAACTCTCTTGCATCAGCCTATCGATCTGGAACAATTTCCCTTCTGATTGAACGGCGCTTATGCTGCTGCCTCCCCAAGTCACTACCCACACCCCACCCCAAGCCCCATTCGGGTCCGGTTTTATTACGGTGCCACCATTGCCACATCTTCGGTCACACCACCGCCGTTTGCACTAAGCACGGCAGTAGCAGATAGGGGTTTCCCCTCATGACTTCCAGAGCCAGGACTGGTTGGCATGAGAGGGACACAGCACATGACTCTGAACCCGT
The DNA here is from genome assembly GCA_016801955.1 of Conus betulinus. Classification (NCBI taxonomy): domain Eukaryota; kingdom Metazoa; phylum Mollusca; class Gastropoda; order Neogastropoda; family Conidae; genus Conus; species Conus betulinus. The sequence continues at coordinate 46,827 of JADBJO010009398.1, forward strand.
CCCGCACATAAGGCCATTCTTCAATTGTAGTTCCTATTAGAGTCTACATTAAGAACAAGCCCTACCCTCACTGACCCTGCACATTTTTTACCGTGTCACTGACGTCAAATCGTCTTGTCGCGTCTTGTTTGTCTGATTCTTCTCGACTGCAATGTCCACGATCAGTGATAAAATAATGCTTCAGTTCTAAACGTACCACATTTATTATCAGTCTACTTACCGTTCATGTGTAAACAGATACGCTTATTACTCTACTTCAGCTGCTAATTAGGCCTATACTACTGCTTTAATTCAAACGCCCACGTGCGTACGTAATGAATCTTCCTGCAAAGGTCGGTGTTGTCTCTGTTCGTTTATTGTCATTATTCATGGTCCACCTCCCCTTTCCTTGATCTATGGTCGGTTTATTATGGCACACTACTGGGCGCTGACAACCCACTGTACATAATCCTACTCCTCCGCCCACTGCTCTTACTCCTAACGGCACATGACGCCTCGTTGACTTCGCAATACTACTGCCAGGGCTGCTACTACTACTTCTACTACTATACGGCGCAAATGCCGCAGGCCCAAGTGCTACGGTCCAGAATCTTGCCTGCCTCTGTATATATTGTTCTATTACTCAGCATTGTATTTGAGAGTTATGCGCTGGCGACTCTCCTGCTGGTAATATATCTCCTTCGTGCCAGTTCATTGTGAACTTTGAGACTACGTACTATAATTTTATTACTCAGCATTGTATATGGGAGTTATGCGCTGGCGACTCTCCTGCTGGTGATACATCAGGCCCATTGTCAACGTTCAGATGATTTCATTTGTGCCGATCACTGCATCTCCCATCCTCACTCACCCCCCCCCCCCCCCCCCCCCCCCCCCCCATCCCCATTTGTCGAGGACCATTAATCGTAATATTTGTCAAGTACTTTTGTTTCATTCAGTGTTTCGTATATGTTTGGATACATCTTTTGAGTGTTTCGGGAACTGCTGCTGTATCAACGGACAATTTTTCCTTCCACCTCTGCGGCTTATTATTGTTTCGGAGCGACTGCGCGTTCGTCTTTACGCTTACGTACTTTTCGATGTCAGAATGATGTGACTTCTCATATTCGCACGGACCAACTCACAACTTTATCCATACATGTCATTTTTTTTCTCGGATTATCTGTTAATTTAATGCGGGTGCACACTGATGAGCAGGTTTTGCAAAACGTATCCATTCAAATATTGATGGAGCTGCTTTCGGTCTCTTTTGCTCCACATCGTTGTTTATCAGCGTCACGTTACACATCTGGTCGCATTTCGTGTACACAGCGCAAGCGATAATCCTTGTGAATATGCGCATTCATCGTGTTTGTGTCGTGTTAAGGATCCTTATGTTTCGTTGACGTAACGACGTGTCTGCATGCTTATGTGTCATCCATTTTTCGTTCATCGGATCATGCATGAGTTGTTTCTGTCACCACAAAACCATATTCATCTCATTGTCCATGGCCATGGTCATCATCTTCATGTTCATCATTGTTCATCTTCATTCGTCACTGCAGGTGTTCTCTAACATATTCACTGTTGTTTTTTTCTTTTTGTTAAACAAGTTACTGCTTTGTTCTGCCCGGCTATTAGCCAGGTTCCAATTCATCAATGATGCTGCTGTATGTAAAGAACATGTGAATTCATCGTCCCAGTAACAGATATGACATTTTTATTCAAAGAGGAGTTTTATCATATGCAGTCTATGATTGTTTCGCAGTCTATGATTATTTTGAAGGCCACTTTCAGTTTGTTTTGGAATATCACAGTTTCATAAAAGACATCACCTTAGATAATCACTTAAGCTCTGCCGTGTGTTACCTACTCTATAAGGAAGATTTGCATTTCTGTTGTGATCAAGTAGAAGTCCATATCCCGAGACCATAATCTACCCTTGCTTTAACTTGTTGGCGGTATATGGTTGAGATATGTATGGGTTTGCAAGCCAAATAGTCCCTCTGCTTGTTCCATTAGAAACGCCACTTAAAATACTTCACTTTTTGTCTTTTGTTTTCACACACTCTGTATGCACAGTTCATGAAGATGCTTACTGATTTATCTGTGTTCGTTTAGTTATGTCAAGGTGTCATTTTGAATTATTTCTAGTCTTGAATGCAATTCTCTTTGATAATACGTTTGTTACACCTTTCCCTCACAATCATTAAGTGGCATTTCTTTCGTGATCCTTTTGTAATCTAAAACTATATTGGGCTCCAGTGTGATCTCTTCCAGTTCAGAAACCAAAGCAGTGGCTCACACTTTCCTTGCAATCTCGTACACGTCTCACAATTCCTAGAAGGTTCAAGAATTTTCCTTTGTATTTATTCTTAATTGTGTGCTGAAAAAAAAAATTGTTTGGCATCGTCGCTTTTTCAGGTCCAACCCTTTGATTTTCTTTGTGTTGTTACTGTTGGTTGGTATTAATCGCCGAGGATGTGTTCTTCGTTCTCTTTCATTACATTATGTGGATCGTATGCGTGCTACATTATTTTGCCTTGGCCGTGAATGAATTGCATTTGTCGTGAAGGATTTTTTTTTCCCTTCATCATTGATGCATATTGTGTCCCTCTCAGTACTACGTTCCTTTTTTTTCTTATTCCAGGGCTTACTTATCACTAGCTCTTCATCTTAATTGGAATGTGGTCTGACGTGTTCTGTTTTTACGAAGGTTTTACTGTATGCCTTTCTCTTATATTTTGCAGTGTCGAATGACTCACAGGCTAGACTCCATATGTCCTTGCATTGTATGGTTATAAGTTTGACATTACTTTACGATGATGTCACTGCTTTTATTACGAATGTACATATCTGGTTTTCTTCTCGCTTTTGTGGCCCTTCCTTTGAGGACCCCCGTTGCATCTTGATAGCAACATATTCCAGCTTCCTTCCTATCTGGTTGGAGGAGTAATACCTGTATTTGGACGTATCTTGCATTTCGTATACATGAGCCTTGTTCATCAAGTTCAACAAGAATTTTGCTAATTTTGTTTAGCTTTGTGGCTTTGTGGGTTCTCCCCTCCTTTCGGAACTGACCAGAGTGATATACATAGCCCCACCCCCACCCCTTGATATTCCTTATAAGTGTCCTTTATAAGTGCTCAGATATGTATTCTGTTGCTATTGTCATTGCATTAAGTATTCTTTGTACACTGTCCACCTTTCTTTTTTTTCATATATGTATACTTTGTGACATTATGGGTAACCTTCATGACTCATGTCTCCAATTTTACGCTTTGCTTCTTCCTATAACATGTCATTGTTGTGATACAGTACCATGTCTCAGTATTTCTCATCCAAGGTATAAATATTATCAGTGATTGTGCCTGTAATGCCATGCTATGTATTTTCATCAATTCTTTTTATTGTTCTTCAGCCAAGCCCAGTAGCCTCATTTGGTCATCTTTATCAGTTCACACATTGCCCAGTTGTGCCTATGTCATTTTGTTACGCTTTTCATGTTGTTTTGTTCTTGATGGCGCTCTGTCGCTGTTATCAGCAAATAATGCACACGGATGGCAAGCAATGGTGCCTTTTTGGCTTTCTTCTCAATTCCCCTCTAAGAAGTACCAAGAAATACATTACCCTCCCCTTCCCCCTCCCAAGACAGCATGCATTGCACAAATCGTAGCTATTCAGACTACCTACATTGGTACATGAGGTACCATCGCCACGTCATGTACTCTAGCTGCACTTATGCGCGCGCTGACTTCGACTGAGGCGACTTGAAGCACCTGTACATCGCATGTGCTGTCCACGAGCAAAGCCCGATGCCAGACCTTTTCGTCGAGGGGCAATCGCCCTCAGCCTGCCACCCCCCTTCCTCCTCCGCCCTCGCCACCTCCCCGCCGCCCACGCTGTGCGCTGTTTCCTTCTACCTGCTTCAAGGACATCGCACCTGGTGGGCCAGCTTTCAACACCTGGCCAAACAATTCCATCACAAGGGGGACGCCTGGCTGTGACGCTCATAATGCCACACGTTGGTATTCCTTCCATCAACTACGTCCGTTCCGGATAAGACGAGCCCAGCATCGACTACTGATGGATCTCCATCACACACGAGCACTCTGTCAACTCTGCAGACATGCTGCATTACAGACTGTATGAACTGTCCCAGAAACTGTTCCTCATTGCAGCCACGGTGTTCTTCAGCAGTGACTCAAGCGCTGAGTGTGACATTTTTTTTTTCTACAAGTGCAAGGACTCTTGCTTCAGTTCAAAGTGAAATGAACCGATATACGAACTCTGGTGCCATATATTGCCATATTAGCTACGTTTAAGTGCAATGCTGTCTTCATATTCCTTTAAATTACTTTCAAGTAATCCCTTCATGACTTATGAAGTGTAACATTCCCTGATCCAGAATGCCTCATTGTCTGCCATCCCTGTGCTGAAATATGGAGTCACAACCTATTTTATAAATAGTCCCAGCCCTTCCCTTCTCATCTCCAATTATTGCAAAAATGAGGACATTTTTTAAGGGAAGCGGGGGCAATTATCACAGAGTGATATACATAGGAGCTACACACACACAGGCACACACACACACACACACACACACACACACACACACACACACACACACACACACACACACACACACACTCACACACACAGAGCCTGAGAGACATTCTGAGCCTCTCCAGTGCCATTCCCTCCTCCCCGAGCAGTTACATCCGGTCGTTTTACCTACCCAGGATGGACCGAGCCATTCATTGCCTTGATCTATAGCGTGACGCCTGAGAGACTGTCTAAGCCCCTCCTCCCCCCCCCCCCCCTCCCCGAGCGGTACATCCGTTCTTTACCTACCGGATGCATTGACATGCTAGGTCCACTCTCCTGCTCCCCCCCCCCCCCCCCCCCCCCCCCCCCCCCCCCCCCCACATTACTACCCCCCCCCCCCCCCTTCCCCTCATCCCTGAGCAGTGGGTCAGTAATGAAAACCAGACCTCGATAATGTCCAGTGCCTGGCGTTCTCTGACTGTGTCAAAGACGTGCCACGCTACACAGTTATTCAATTCACACTCAAGCAAAAGCTATATAAACTAAAGATGTCAACTTCTTGCTCTCTCTCTCCCCTGGCATCTAAACAGTTGTGCACTTGGGCCCCATCGACATTCTGCTTGTTACAAGGTAAATGTGACTCCCATATTTTTTGTTGTTGTTGTTCTTAAAAAACTAGACTTAGTCTAGGTGCGTCAACATAGAATCGGGGCTTGGCTAACGGTACTCTCTCCAGTTAGAAGGGAGTGAATAAATGCAACTACAATTGGACTCTGGCGTTTCGGCTCAGTGTTAGGTGTGCCTTCTGCCTCTACTCATTATCTACCTGACTGAAACATTTCTGTAGCCTTCTCTCCATCTCCAGACACGTGAGCATATATCTATTTCTGTGACAATAATGCTAAGAGGGGGGAGTTTGAGATTATATATATATATATATATATATACAGATATACACACATACATACACATATATATATATACATCATACATATATATATGTATATATACATATACACATACATACACACATATATATATATATATATATATACATATATATATATATATATATACATACACACATACACATATGTGCACACACACATATACATATATATCCATATCTATCTATCTCTCTCTATATACATACATACTACATATAAATATATACATATACATACATATATATATATATATATATATATATATATATATATATATATATATATATATATATATATTTCTGTTAAAAATAGGATGGTAAAAGGAAGTTATATATACTATATATATATATATATATAGAGAGAGAGAGAGAGAGAGAGAGAGAGAGAGCAGGGATGGTAATAGTAATAATAGTAGTAATAGTAATTATAACAAATAAATAGAGTAAAATGAGACTAACTGTAATTAAAGGGGAGGGTGAGGGTGGGGAGTAGGGTAGAGTGTGTGTGGGAGGGGGGGACAAGAGAAGGAGGGCTGATATGTCTCCATCCACTAGGAGGAGTGGGGGGGGGGGGAGGTTCATACAAACAGTGCTGTTGAGAAAGTAAACAATGCTGTGGATGATGTTTATTGTAACAGGTGCAATAATGTGTTGGCGTTAATGTGCAGATGTTGGTTGAGAAGAGATAGCAATGCTCAATGAGAAACAGGGGGTGTCATGTGTGTACACTCACACACACACACACACACACACACACACACACACACACACACACACACACACACACACACACACACACACACTCACACACTCACACACACACACGTACACACACACACACACACACACACACACACACACACACAGGGGGGGGGGGGGGGGAGGGGGGGGGGGGGGGGAAGAGCCACATGCAAACAGTATTATGGGATCATGTGAGATCAATAGCACCATAGGCAGATCTTCTTCTCCATTCACTTAGGCAGGAATTCTGGAGGTACTGGTAAAGGCTGCAGCATGGTGTAGGTCCTCTAGTGGTCAGTAAAGTTCTGCACCCATTGGTGTGGTGGCAGGCTAGGTTTCCACTTTGGTGCCGCTGGGAATGTTCCGCTGTCACTGGGGCGGCATGGATGGATTGAAGGCTCGCCAGTGTAGTATATTGTGGAGATGTGATGTGACAGTCTGGAGCACCCTGTTCTCAGTCCCACAATGATGGTCTTCTTCTTTCGTTTGGGAGTCCTGGAGGTACTGATGGAGGCTGCTGTATGGTGAAGACCCTCCAATGGTCAGTGAGGTTTTGCACTCATTGGTGAGTTGGCAGGCTGGGTTTCTAGTTTGGGTTTAGCTGGGAATGTTCCGCTGTCTCTGGGGTTGTACTGCATTGATAGATTGATTGCTCACAGGTGTGGAATATAGTGAACCTGTGATGTTGAAGTCAGGAGAGCCCCATCCTGGGTCTCACAATATTCATTGGTCTGATCTGGGTATCTGGTAGTATGCATCTCTCTTGTTGAAGTCTGGGTGCTGTTCAAGTCATCCTCCTATTTGTCTCCATGGAAATACTTCTGATTTATTCCAAGGAGGCTACCTTTTACAGTTGGGCAATATTAATATCAAGAGTGAATTAAATACTCATCCACATCAAAATCAAAACATACATATATCAAGTCTCTGTCGCTCACTCTGGGAGCTTATTATCCATAGCATCAAAACTCTCCCTCTTCTCGCAAACCACATTAGAATAAACTTTTTTTCATCGTGACGTTCATAATTAATTAAGTCACAGAATAAACAAAATCTTTTTCTGAAGACCACTTCCTTTACCACACACTTCTATTCATGTTTTCCGAAATAATTTCGTTTTGTTACCCTATCAAGTCATAGGATAACAGAACACAACAGAAATACAAACCCTTCACAAGTGCGCTGAGGAAGTTTCAGTCGCTCCTAAACGGGAATACAGTTTCGGTTTGCTAATAAATAAACATTGAATTGATAAATACCTGACTGCCACCAAAATACAGCTGAGTCCCTCTTCGGCCTTCTGGATAATTGCGTTGCCGGAATCACTGCAGAGACTGGCTTACCGGTTCAGCTCACCGGTTTTAACAGTGCGGAGGTGAGTAGCAGTCAGATAAACTTTTCAACCGGCTTCCGGACGACTACCTTCCGGTTAGCCCGGTTGCATAAAAATTTGTGACTGGACGGGAAACGGTCCGTCACACCGAGGCAAAGAAGTACTGCGGAAGAAAAATGTGACGGTTGCCGCCGATCTGACAGACAGACAGACAGACAGAGAGAAACGCTACAAGAATACCGACAACAAGGTATGCACGCCTACTGTAAGGGTAACAGACTGGTGGTGGAGGAACAGAGGCGACGTCCCGGTCACCGCTGGCAGACGGCACCGGAGCACCACGCCGGCAGTGCTCAGCGATACGACTCCCGCATCAACACACGGTTCAACGAAGGCGACCACATCACCCGTAGCGAGCATGACTACGACAGTCAAAGGTATGGTAGTGAAAGGCTGGAGCCATGCCGTGGGTCGTGGTCTAGGCCTACCCACAGTGACTGTGATCCGAGGGCCTATTATGGGGAGTGTGGAGGTGGGGGTGAGGACAATAACGGGAGCGGGGCACGGGACTGGAACTATGGCCAACCATACTACAGCTACCGGTCCATGTATCACTTCCCATCCCTGCCATCAGCACCGGACACTCGCAATTTGGTTAGTGTTCAACCTTCCAGTACTCATACCCTCCCAGATAGTACAGGTAACACAAGTCAGCGAGACACAAAGTCATGCAAAGCTGTTGACTTGGTGTGAGATAATACAAGGGAGACAGGGCGGAATCATGTTTCAGTTGATATTACGGAAAACAAATTGACACAGCCATACTGTGTGTCAGATTGTGTTTCTGACAGTGAAGGGGAACGAATGGAAATTCTGATCCTAACTCTTTGAAAGATGGTCACTTGAGTCAATGGGACAGTGTGGCAGACTCTGCGTCTGGTGGGGGTAGGGGAGTGGATGGAAATCCTGCCGGAAATGACATTTTGAACAAAGATACTTTGGTAGTGTGACATGCACTGACGGACAACATCAGTCGTCTGACAGTGACCCGTCCATAACCATGATCACAGTGGCTGACGATGCCAGGAGTGACGATGACTTACAGAATGACACACAGATCAACATGGAGACCACTGAGCATGAAAACCAGCTGCAGTCCTTAAAACAAACCCTAAAAAAAAGACACCCCCAGTCAGTCATGGCGAGACAGTGGACAGAGTGAACACTGACCTAGAACGGCCAACGAGTTCGACAAAGTTAGTTGACACAAACATACATGTTGTGACCGATGATATGATAGAGACGCTAATAAAGATCGACAGACAGTGAACGAAATGACAAAGGCTCTACTATAAACAACCCAAACGGGGCGGTTGACGCGGACCTCGAAACATAATAAACTCAAAAGACAGAACAACCCGGCTAAGGAGTGCTTCATGCACAAATGCTGCTTCAAAACGCCAGACAACACTTCGAGAGGTCACAGCTCAAAGTGGAAAACAAGATGAATTATGGGGATTCGGCCAGGCTCATGTCATGCGAGACATTCGATTTATGACATATAACATGAAGGTCTTCTCGGGTTTATGATCCTGAGCTCCGATCTTACATTTGCTGAGTGTGATTTCTGTCTCCTAGTTGAAACGTTTGCTACTAGATTCCCTGACCATTTGTTTCCCGACCACCAGACGTTTGTCATACCAGGCATTAGACTGTCAGATTGTGCCACATCCAGACTGTCGGGGGGACTTGCGCTGCTAGTGAAAAAAGAGCTGACCAAATACATTGAAAAAAATCGACGTTGAATATGACAACATTATTGTGTTGAAAAATTGTCAAAAAAAATTGTTTGGGACAGACTCACCAGTACTTTTGCTTGGTGTATATGTACCGCCTTCCTCTTCTCCATATTATCGTGATACAGACAAAAACAAATGGCATTACTGTTTTAGAGCAATGTATTATGGACGTTGTGGAATCTCTTGGCAACTTACCTGTTTTGATGTTCGGTGACTTCAATGCACGTACAGGAGGTGAAAATGGTACAGAAGAAGAAGATGATGTCATAGTCATTTGTCCTTTGCAGGAAGACACTCATGACAACGTTTTACTGCGAACTTTCAAAAGATATGATACAGACTGATTTTGGTAAATGCTTGTTGAATGTTTGCAGTTCTTTTGATCTGTTCATCCTTAATGGTGCCATCAAAGATTATATTGACTTCGGTCACTTCACCTATGTGTCACCAACAGGATGTAGTATTGTTGATTATGTAATTGTGTCTAGATGTCTCTTAAATATTGTTTCTCTTTGAATGTTCGGCCAATAATAGAATCAAAACACCTGCCAGTTGACGTTGTATTCAGCACTAAAGTGTATGTAGCTAATCTACAGAATCAAAATATACATTTAGACTTGAAAAAATCGTATGGGACCCAAAAAAAATTGATGAATTCAAAGGTAAACTGATGGGTGACGAGTTTCAGGAAAACATGGAAAGGGCAACTGACTTAATAGATACCGATATTAATGAAGCGATTTCTGTGTTTAATGAGTCATTAATTGATGCTAGTAGTTGTATGAGAAAAACAATTACAATTGGCAAAGAAAGAACAGACCCATGGTTTGATACGGAATGCAGCCAAGAAAAAAAGCAGCTCCGCCATAATTTGAGACAATACTACAGACGGACGGGACGACGATGACGAAGAAATCAGAAATATGTGTAATCAAAAGCGCAGAGATTATAAAGAACTTCTCAGACTAAAAAGAAAAACTCATCGAGAAAAAAGTGGTAAAGACTTTACATGACAACATAAACGACTCTACGAAATTTTGGAGCAATTTAAAATCTTTATTGTGTAAAAAATCAGTTCAAAATGACATTAGTAAGGATGACTGGTACCAACACTTCTCAGAGGTCTTTCAGTCCAACTTGACTACCGATGAACAAAACGAGTCTGTTGACGAGAGAAGTACAAATCGATAAAGAATCAAATCACTTCAACACAAGACATTCTAGAATAGGGTATCTCAGAAAGTGAAATTTACGCTGCAGTACGTTCATTAAAGAACGGTAAGGCCGCAGGCCCTGATGGAATTATGGGGGAAATTTTCAAAAATTCTATTACAGTAATTATTCCGTTTTTGATTCTTTTGTTCAATAAACTGTTTTCTACTGGAACTTATCCTTTACAGTGGTCAGAACCCATTATCCAACCTCTCTTTAAAAAAGGTGATGTGAATGTATCCGATAATTATAGAGGGATATCATTGCTGAATGTGTGCAGTAAGTTATACAGCCATATACTAAACGAACGGTTGAACAAATGGATTGAAGAAAATAATGTCATCAATGAAAGTCAGGCAGGATTTTAAAAAAAAATATAGTACTATTGACCACGTTTTGACACTGTTCGCTATAGTTCAAAAACAATTATTGCTACACAAGAAATTGTACGTAGTCTTTATCGATTTTTAAAAAGGCCTTTGATTCCGTTGTTCGAGCAAACTTGTGGGATATTCTAAAGAAAATGGGGACAAATGGAAAAAATATACCACGCTATTACTAGTATATATAAATCTGTGAAAGCGAGAGTTAGAGTTGGTAACGATTTTTAAGTGAAGCCTTTAGTCCCGTTCTGTTCTCCATTTTTATCAATGAGTTGGCTGTAGAAATAATTGAAAGGGGAAAGCATGGAATCCAACTTATCCCTGATTTTCTGGAAATTCTAATTCTTATGTTTGAAGATGATGTTATCCTCCTCTCTGATTCAATTACTGGTTTGCAAAATCAGTTAAACGTCTTATACAACACAGCTAAAAGACTAGGTCTTACAGTAAATTTGGATAAATCAAATATAGTCATATTTAGAAACGGTGGTCATATCTCTGAGCATGACCAGTGGTTCTTTGGTCAGAATAAGATGAATGTTGTAAATGTACAGGTATCTAGGAATCATAATGTCAACTAGACTTTCCTTTTTCACATACCCTCTATGATATGTCAAGTAAAGCAAAGAGAGGCGTCATTAACATTTTCAAAAACTTTTTGTGGTCTGTGGGGGAGAAAAAAAACTCGCCTACTATATTCGACACTCAAATCAGCCAAAACTTAGTTATGGGGCGGAAATCTGGGGCATATTTGGTAACCTTGACATTGTAGAAAAAGTTCTCCTCTTTGCCATGAAAAGATTTTTGAATATGCACATCAGAACTCCTAATGTAATGATCTATGGAGAATTAGGTAGGTTTCCTTTGCATGTCAATTTATTTTAAAAAGTATTAAATACTGGCTGAGAATTTTGAAAATGCCACCTCATTGATTGCCATATAAAGTCTACAAAATGTTGTTATATTTCACGGTACGAATAAGAATACTTGGGTATCTAATGTCTGCTGCTTTTTCTTCATAAGTATGAATTTGAAGAAGCTTGGGAGAATCAAGGGGTTGGGAACGAAACGGAGTTTTTGAAAGCGTTGAGAAGCAGATTGATCCAAGACTATAAAATGCAGTGGTCTATTGAAATAAATCGGAGTGATCGCTTCCAGCTTACAGGACATTCAAGTCTGATTTAACTTTGGACACCTACCTACAATCAGTTAGCCATCTAAAGGCTAGAATAGTCTGATTGCAATGAGATTAGGAATGTCGCAATTAAATGTACACAAAATGCGTTTCAGGAGAAACCTAATGGAACATGAACTAATGTGCCCGCTTTGTGAAAGCCAAGAAGAAAACTGAAGTCCACTTTGTATTGCAATGTCCGGCATATCAAGAATTAAGGGAACATTACATCCCAGCCAAGTACTGCAGTAGTCCCTCTCAGTTTAAAGTTGACAATGTTGTTTGCATCTGAACACAAATCATTGAATGTGCGCCTTGCACTTTTTCTAGACAAGGGTTTGAAGATGCGCCATAATATTTTGAACCAAAGGTGAAATGTTTGGAATTTGAAAAATTGCTGTATATACTTTGTGACAGCCCACTATGACATGGGCCAGTGGCCTATTCATTAAAACATTCAGAGTTCAGCGTTCAGAGTTCTCTCTCTCTCTCTCTCTCTCTCTCTCTCTCTCTCTCTCTCTCTCTCTCTCTCTCTCTCTCTCTCTCTCTCCTTCACACATAGGCGTCCACAGCCACACACACACACACACACACACACACACACACACATACACACGTCCTTTTGATCTCTTATAAGGCGAGAAGAAAATCAACTTTTAAATTAAGTATGCAGATGAAACAGTAATCTAAAGCGCCGTACATACGTGTGGATGCAGACGTCTGTACATGGGTGTAAACTTACAAAACACTGGGGGAAAAAAGAGAAAAGGAAAAGACAGAAAAATGCTGACAGTATTCTGAAAGGGAAGCAATCCATACGGATGTTGATGAAAGTGACACGATTTATTTCCCTTCGGCAACTCTCTCTCTCTCTCTCTCTCTCTCTCTCCTCTCTCTCTCTCTCTCTCTCTCTCTCTCTCCTCTCTCTCTCTCTCTCTCTCTCTCTCTCTCTCTCTGGTGATGAAGATGATGTTAATAACTCTGGTGCAGTTTACAAGTATGATTCTTCTGCGACTAAATGTATGCAACAAGAAATTAATACATGTGTTGCAGCGACAAATCCGTGTGCAACAGACACTGGAAGTGATTGTGCAGATGCTGCTATTGTTGAAGCACAGACTCCAGAAGCAAACATAACAGTCACAGACATAATGGCGTATTGGGAAGAATCGGCAAGGAACATGAATGCTTGCCTGTCAGAATTGAAGGAAGAGATAAAAGGCTGCACTCCATACAGCAAAGGGTTTTAAAACCGAAAACCTGACTATCCTTCGTGACTATTGCACTGTTGTAACTACTGATAAAAATCTGGAAAATCCGATTGATGGTTACATATGTTCTCATTATAACTACTCGTCTATACAATTCAGTGATCTGGAATCCAATTGCTGTGATGTATTAGTGATGTTTATATCTAATGTTTGTGTATATACAGCAATGTACAGTTATTTCTAATTTTTGTGTATGCACAGAGGTGTAGGGGGCTCTGGACAGAGGTAGTTCCTTTGATGTGTGGCATGCTGCTTCCTACTAGTTACGTTGGACAGGCATCACTAGTCCTCATCCACTCCCTAATCTCTCTCACGTGCTGGGTTCCAAGCGCCACACCTCGGTAAACCGCTTCAGCTGGCGGGCTAAACCTCGTGAGGGGGTGGTGTTTACACTGCGCCACTGGGCGGAAGAGCTGCAGCAAGCGGCCAACGGCCAGGGCGGAAGGGTTCCACGATGGACTTAACGGCTAACTGTACACGACCGAGGATGTACCACTCCTTATTCTGTGGACTACAGCCAGCGGTCCTGGCCTGGAGAGGAGATGGGTGCCGCCAAGCTTCAACAAACCCACTGAAAGGACATGATGAGGAAGCAAAAGAATACCAAACCGGTTCGGTTGGGGCCCGAAATAACAACGACCGCACGACCCACTGACTCACTTCAGGATGGGAGTGTCAAGTGGGCTACTGGAGTGGAAAACATCAGGCTAACCACTCAAAGCACAACCATCGGAACATGGAACGTTCGCACCCTTTATGCCTGTGGCAAGCTACAAGAACTGACCCTCGAACTGAAGCGCTATCACCGGGATGTCATATGGACTGTGTGAAGTCAGACTGACTGGCTTCGGCGAAACAACAACAGAAGAAGGACATAGGATCTGGTTCTATGGGGAAGAGAAGAAACATGAGTACGGTGTGGCCTTCATCGTACGGAAAGAAATTGCAGGCAGTGTCATCACCTATCTCAAGCAGACTCATTTCCACTCGCATCTCTGCAAAACCTCATAACCTGACAATCACCCAGGCCTATGCTCCAACGTCAGACCATGACGACGAGGAAATCAAGGAGTTCTACGAACAGTCTGACTCCGTCATAGCAACAGTCCCAAAGAAAGACATGCTCATCATCCAGAGAGACTGGAATGCCAAGGTTGGCCCAGGTGCTTACCGGAATTGGGCAGGAACAGCAGGAAAATTCGGCTGGGGGGAAACAAAAAACAGAGGCCTTAGAGTGCTGGAGTTTGCCAAAAGCCATCGACTTACACTAGCCAAAACTCTCTACCCACATAAGCTGCCCAGAATCACAACCTGACACTCACCAAATGGACAAGTTCACAATCAAGTAGACTTCACTCTGACCCCACAACGCTACAGGTCCAGCATCAGCAAAGCAAAAACAAGAACATTCCCAGGCGCCGACATTGGCAGCGATCACGATCTTGTCCTGGCGACCTTCAAGCTCAAGCTAAAGTGTAAGCGTTGTCCAAAGAACCCCCGCATTTGCTTTGACCTAGAGAAGTTGAAGGACCCCGAAACTGCAGAGATGTTCCAGGCTCAAGTAGGCGGGAAGTTTGCTGCCCTCAACTTAGTGGACAGCGGTGTAGACACCCTTGCTAATAACATCAAAGAGGTGCTAACTACAACAGCTGAAGAAGTTGTGGGAAAGAAGCGAAAGAAGATCCACCTTGGGTTACAAACAAGGTCTTAGATCTATGTGACAAGAGGCGAGAACTGAGAGGAAAAAAACACTTTAGTGATAATGCCAGGATGCAGTACCAACAGGTGAACAGAGAAGTCGGGAAGAAGATGAAGACAGCCGAGGAAAATTGGATAGAGGAGCAGTGCGAAGCAATCGAGAAAGCAAGGGAGCAGGGAACAGCAAAAAAAAAAAAAAAAAGCGTACAACATACGCAAGACCCTCAGTAAGACCAACCAGACAAGATCAGCGGTCATCGAAGATAAGGATGGCAAGCTGCTGACAGAGAATGAAGTCCTGAAGAGGTGGACAGAGTACTGTGAGGGACTGCACAATTACCAGCTCAACCTAGACACATCCAATTTGCAGGACAACCAACGGCCCGTAGATAGCGAGAATAGTCTGCGTTTTTTTCTTTTCATATTTAAAATCTTTTCCAAGTCATTACTGTAATGATGGAAGAATTATCAACCTGCACTTGTTTTCCCCCACTACTTAATTGTTCAGCATTATATTGTTTGGTCAATCAGTGGGCGATTGCATCTCTTAGGGATCCAAGTAAAGGTTGTTCAGCACAATTCTTAGCCGCTGACAATGCTTGGGTTATTGAGCAGGAGAGCTGACCACTCAGACTGTTCCATATCTTTTGATCTCCCTTGCATCCTTGAATGGATCCTCAAGCACAGGCTCAAAGATTGTCCCCCTACATTTTATACTGTTTGCATAATGCTTTTAGTTTTTTCAGCAACTTTTTTTCTCTGCTCCACACTTTCGTTTTGTTTTATTTTGATACCTTTCGCTGGCTGCTTTGGGGGTGCTGTTGGATTGTTTTTTTGAACCCTTAGTGGTGAGAACACCACAGAATTATGGACTGTGGTGTGTCTATATTGGACGCCAAGAGCCCAGACACAATCAGATGTGTTTCTCTGATGAGCCCGATCCAGTGGACGAAAGGTCAAGGAGCGGGCAATACACATAGATCTGTCTTCGAGAGGGATTGCGATGGTTTCCTCTTGCAGCTAGTAAAATGTTTTCATATTTAAAATATATATTTTCCATTTTCTTCGTCTTCAAACCCCCCACCTTATTTTATTTTCTAATATCAAATCTTTGCCAAGTCATTATTATAGTAATGGAAGAATTTTTTAACCTGCTCTTGTTTCCCCCACTACTTAATTGTTCAGCGATGGATATATATATATATATATATACACACTTTAAAGAAATCGTAAGCCTTTATACTGGGCTGTGTTTTAACATTAACTTTTTCATGATTTTTTGCCCTGTTCTGGGGCTTCATCAGACAATTGCAATCACAGACTAAAAAAGGTATAAACATTCTCGTACATTCTATGTGTGTGTGTTCCATCTTGTATTATTGTGTTTCTGATTCCACAGGATGATTTTTTTTTCTCCGTTTCTTGTTGATGATATCACACATTGTGATTTCAGAACTTGTGTAATACATTTTTTGACGTTGATTCTTTTCTCTGTCCAGGTGCCAAAGATGGAAATCACGTAGTTGTATTGTTTTTTTCTTTTGTTTTGTTTTTTCCTGTTGAAAAAGACCACATGGCCGAAGATTTGTATGCTGGAGTTGTGTATTGTTTTCTTTCCCTTTGGACTATTTGCTTTTGTTCATTCTCACGTTCTTTGCTTTTTTTTTTCCTCCCCTCCTCCTCCACGTTGGTGACACACACATTCATTCATCAAAGTCACTGATGACTATTGTGTTGGTATTCTGATAACATAGAATGTACAAATTTTCACACATGATGACTTTCGCACGGTTTGCTAATACGATTGTTTGGTTTGGGTAAAAAAGCACAATTCATTGCGTGTTTTTTTTTTAAGTTTTTTTTTGATCAGTTGATATTTGTCCTACGTCTCAGGAATCCGTTTTCTAAAAAGTATATTTTCTTCTTGGTGAAAAAGAGTCCGTCGCCACTCCCTTGATGTTCAGCGGGCTGACAGGTGTACTCGTGTCACTGGCTAACGACACTTGATGATGACTGAGGGGATACCGTGATATCATCATTTCTTACCGTTCATAACAGTATACACAATACTGTCTGTTGCTAGCGGTAGTGTATGTTGTCCGAATCGATGAGGCAAAGCGATAAAAGTAGTATATGCGGACATTCAAAATGTCCATCCTTACGTGACTGACCTGGGCTGACAGTGCGGTCAGATCGTTTGCATTTCAATAGGACTGTATGTTCAAATATGATTTAACATAAGATAATCCATAAGCTAATAACAGTGTCAATGTTCTTCGTTTATCACTGGCTAATTATGCCCCCTGATGACTAAGGGGATGTAAGAGGATATGGCGTGATCATAATTTCTTACCGTTCTTTCTTTCTTTTTTTTTTATTTCACCTTAACGTCTGTTACTGAAAACAGCTTACGTAATCACTTTGATGAGATTATTATTATTGTTAAGAGTACCTATATAACGCCTATCCTCGGCTAGAGACCAAGTTCTAAACGCTTTACAGTCCATTGTCGCTGACACAACGGGCTGCCTACCTGGGTAGTGCCGACTGAAGAGCTGCCTGCCGGCTCTTCATTCAGTCGTTCCCCGTGTCATTTGGGTCAGTATCATTCACGCAGTTTCCTTCATTCTTTCGATTATTACGCATAGTGCAAGCTAGGTGTAACGTGTCATCCGTATTCATGGCCAAACTGCCCTTCTCTTCGAGAAGTTGATGATGGAATTTTACGTTTGTGCAAGATGTTATGCGTACGTTCAGATACGGAACCTCGGTTTATAGTCTTATTCGAACGTTTTGAGAACTGGAGTCAGAACCAGTGTTAACTTCTAAGAAAATCCCCCTGCGAAGATTCAAACCCGCAACTCCAGGATCACCTGAGCGAGTCCGGCGCTCTACCAACTCAGCTGTTCATTGGTTTTATAGAAACCTCAATGAATGTATTCCATTTTAGAAGTTAGACCCTTTTGTCCCCGATCTGAATCGTTGGTTTCTGGCATTGTGAACTGAAACCAGCACTCCCTATCTCTGACATTAAAGTACGAATTATGAAACGGAATATCTGATAGTCCCACTTCGTAATCACCATCCAGGTCAATGGGTTGGGGCAACCTGGTAATATAATGAACCGCGACGATATCTGGGTGATATTCGGTGGAGCTATTACTGGAGAGTGTATCTGCCATGGAGAAATATGTCCCTTCACATTTTAATGGAATGCCCTGTGCGTGCCTGCACCCTTTGTGAACACAATGCAGGCTTCCAAGAGTGGTGCAGAATTGCTCCCAGTTG
>JADBJO010009398.1:70198-72698 GCA_016801955.1 Conus betulinus
GTAAATGACTATTTTCTATAGCATAAACAATTTCATGTTACGTGTCTCATGTAGATAGGACGGAGGCCTCACATGTACGTCACGAACTTTCTCATCACATTTGTGAACAGACGTACTACTATACACACACGAATATCTCATTCATATATATATATAAAATGCTGAACAATTAAATAGTGTCGTAAGTGTAAGCTAACACTTCCTCCTTCATTATAGTAATGACTTCGCATCAACTTATAAAAAATAAAAATGACTACGAAGAAAATGGGAACTTTAAAGTGTGAAAATATATTATAATTATGAAAACCCTTCTCTAGCTGCATGAGGGAACCATCGTAATACCCTCTCTAAGACAGATTTATATGTATCAACTTCTCCTGCACTTTTCATCTGTTGGAACGGTCTTATCAAGCAGACACAGCTGAACGTGTGTGTGTGCTCTTGGCGTCAAATAGAGACACACCACAGTCCATAGTTCTGTGGAGTTCTCGCCACCAAGGGTTCAAAAAAGAATTCAACAGCACCCCCCCCCCCCCCCCCCAAAGCAATTATCGAAGGGTAGTAAATGAAGCTAAACGAAAGTAAGGAGAAGAAATAAGTTGCTGAAAAAAGTAAAAACATTATGCAAATAGTATAAAATGAAGGGGGCAATCTTTGAGCCTATGCTTGAGGATCCATTTCAAGGATGCAAGGGAGATCAAAAGATATGGAACAGTCTGAGTGGTCAGCTCTGCTGTTCAATAACCCCATCACTGTCAGCGGCTATATATTTATATATGAATACACACACACACACACACACACACACACACACACACACACACACACATGTGCGCAAAGCAAGAATAAGATTGATATGGATGGGATGGTGCAGACAGACTGTCAGTCAGAAATCCACGAAGTACGAGATAGCTTGGCAGACAGACAGACACGTTGAGATAAAGAAAGAGACCGATAGTTGAATGAGAAAGGTAGGCAGAGGAGGTTGCATCGCAGAATCCGTAATAAACGAATACAATGTATTTTTATTTTTATTTTTTACAAAGGCAGCCCCATTGATCAGAGTAAATTATTTTAAACCCTCTGCATAAAATAGAAAACACACATACATATACATAGAACACACCAATATGATAAGGGAAAAATACCATCAAAATAACAAACAAGAAATCAACTTAGCAATAGCTAGGCGTTGGAAAAAAAAAAGAGAGCTACCAACTATGCAGGTATATACTGACAAACTGTGTGAGAGAGAGAGAGAGAGAGAGAGAGAGAGAGAGAGAGAGAGAGAGAGAGAGAGAGAGAGAGACAGAGAGAGAGACAGAGAGAGAGACAGAAGGAGGAGCAGGAATAAGGGGGAGCTTGAATGTCTAACTTTTGTTTAGTAATTGTGCGTTCGATTATATCAAATTTAAAAGGCAAATGATTCACTGGAAGCTTAAACCAGGAACAAAGAGCTTAGCATTTGTCTCGTATTAATCGTCATCCACGACAAAATAAGATTCCAGATAACCCTATCTCTATTATTCAAGAAGTAAGTATACAGGAAACACACATGGACGCGTATGATATCTATGTGGTGTACGTTTCACGTTTCCAAGATCTGGACAAAGACACATAAAATGTATTTCTTTTCTTGGCCTCCTTACACAACGGGCATATCACGTTAGTCCCCATCACCTGTGTCTGAAACAGTGGTATCTACAGTGAGAAAACAACAAGCCTGAATTTAGCAGTTGAGTCTACAAGGTATGTGCCCGACAGGAATCTGAAACTTGCTTGAAAACAAAGGTTACTAATTACATTTTTGTACAAGGAACATTGATAACTAGTTTGTAGATCATTCCACACTTGATCATTCCACTTTTTTTTTTGTTTTTTTTTTTTTTTTTTTTTTTTTTTTTTTTTTTTTTTTTTTGTTTTTTTTTTTTTTTTTTTTTTTTTTGTTTTGAATCCGCCACACCAATCAACAACCAACCAACGGGCAATATCACGTTAGTGGAAACAACAAGCTGAATTAGCGTTCTTTTTGAAACTTGCTTTGAAACAATCCTGAAACATTGTTGTTTTTTTTTTTTTTTTTTTTTTTTTTTTTTTTTTTTTTTTTTTTTTTTTTTTTTTTTGCTTGTTTTTTTTTTTTAACATCATTCCACACTTCCAACTCAACAACCAACCAACTTGTTTTTAATCCGTAATTATTACAAAACAAAACAAAAAAAAAATCTACATTTGAAACCCTTTTTTTTTTTCTCCTTACATACAATGGACCAATATTTCCTATGGTGTACAAGGCAGCCAACAGTGCTTCATGCGTCAAGGGTTTAACCGTTACGGAGCTCATCTACCGTCCAAAGTCTAAAACAGCGGATATCTATCTCCTCTCGCGTCAGATTGCCAGAAACACACGCTTGTCTGTTCCAAGAAACTTCTTCACCGCAAATAAATGCGCAGCCTCGCAATGAATAACATTACCTAGATCCGATATAATAGTTCTATACAC
>JADBJO010009398.1:77698-80198 GCA_016801955.1 Conus betulinus
AGCTATAATGGTAAAACAAAACATTGGGCATCATCCGTGACCCAAAATGGACATACCTACAAAATATTCAGAAAGATCGACTAGGTATTTTGTGAGATATTCCATAAAGAAGGCAAACCGTTATGGGCTGTTACAGCCGTTAGTAACGGCTATAACAGTAAAATAAAATTTTGGGCATCATTTGTGAACCATAATAAACATGCCTACAAATTTTAATAAAGATCGGCCCAGACGTTTTGTCTGAAGCGAGTGGAACACATTTTGACCAAGGACAGACAGACAGACACAGACAGCATTTTGTTCGCTCCCACTGAAAAGTACTCCCTATTCTATAAGAACAGGGAGTACAAAAACGAATCAGGCGAACTGTAGTGACTGAAATTGTCATGGCCTTTGAAAGACAACAATCTTCCTTGCATGCTGTCGATCTCTGAGAAGAGCTACTTTCTTTGGATTACATTTCTGAGAGAGAGAGAGAGAGAGAGAGAGAGAGAGAGAGAGAGAGAGAGAGAGAATTTTTGCCTTCTCAGTTTCCAGGGGGTGGGTGACGACCAACGAAAATGACCTAGTTACGAATTTTAACCGCCCAAGCGAATGCACAGCAGCAGTGACCAGTAGCTGACCAGGATGTGTATATTGTTATATGATGTATAGCATCTGCTTTAGGGTTGGTCCTGTGTAGCGGTAGGATGTACACAGCCCTGGCGTGGCCCTGGAGAGGTGGGCCGGGCTATATGCGATGTGACTTCACTCGTTGCAGTCTAAATTCTAATCCATTGACAGCAGGATTTCACCCAGGAGAAGAAACTCGACGCTTTTAATACTAACTGCCTACGTAAGATCTTCAAATGGTCAGACTTTATACCAAATGAAAACGCCGGGGAGAGGTCCAAACAACTCCCCGTATCAACCATAGTTGACACGGTGAGCTGTTTGGCGCCTCCACTGGCTGGGTCATGTCTTGAGGTTACCCTCTAGAAGACCTGCAAACCAGGCCATCAAATGGACCCCAGCAGGCCAGAGAAAAAGAGGACGACCAGGATGAGCTGGCGACAGACAGTGGAGAGAGACCTCCGACTCGTTGACAGAGGATGGAGTGACACCAGCAGACTGGCTGAGGACGTGCACAGTGGAGCGCCTTGACTGCCTCATGCGTCGCAGAACGCGGGAGCATCTCAGTTTAAGTAAGTGAGTAAGACTTTCCGGGCCAGCCTCCACCAGGTTTTTTTTTTTTTCTCGGCAGCAGCAACTGTGCGTGTGCAGCCATAATTGTGTCGTCAAAGTTTGATTTTTGTTGTTGTTGTTGTTGTTGTTTTTTTTGTTTTTTTTTGTAGACTCGAGATTCATAAAAGAGACGGAGCTGTCATGTGGCCTAACCAGCATGGAGAACACACTCATCGAAAACCAGTTTCGATGGACAGGACACGTTGTCCATATGGAGGACGGCAGAATTCCAAGATGTTGCTGTATAGACAACTGAAGGATGAAAAACGATGACCATGGAAGGCCTCTCAAGAGATACACAGACACCTTGAAGCCAGCTTCAGAAAATACAACATCGACACTGGTTCCTGGGAAGCAGCTCCGTGGTGCATTCCATGTCATGCGCCACTCACAATGAAACATATTCTTTTAGAATGTTGGGACCTGCATGATGTGAGACACGAACAATTTACAGCAGATCCCATGAAAACCTTGTTCTGAGATGTTTCCGCCTGAAGCGATCTTTGAATTCTTGAAGAAGATCAACATTTTTTCATCGGATCTGAGATTTATAGTGGAAAGAGATTTTTAACAACATTTCGGGTGGGTTTGAGAGGATGTATTTTAAAGAATTGTGTGTGAATGAATGACTTGTGAGTTGACTTCAACGCGGTGACGGCCCGGATATGGCCCTTTGGGGTCGGATGGGCTATAAGCACCATTACATTACTTTACCTTCCTGGGAACTTGTCACCCTTGACAGAACGCAGTGGAAGCAACAGTGTACCCAGGGCACGAAGACATTCGAGCGCAACAGAGCAGCCGCCATCCAGGAAAAGAAGAATAGGAGAAAACGGGGCCCATCCTCGCAGGACTCCATTCCATGCAGCGTCTGTGGACGACTTTGTGTATCAGGAATTGGTCTTCATTCCCACATGAGGACCCACATCAGCAGATGACCTGCCTGCCTACTCATCCGTCGAACACAACGGGATAATCCATCCAAAAATGCCAAAATGTACACATCTGTGTTCGTGCGCAGGCTTAGAAATTACTGTTCAGCATCAATTTCCAGAGTGGTGAAGGCGATTTGTGTGTTGTTCAATTGAAATCACAAGAACTCTAACAGATTTGTGTGTGCGGGGAGGCTGTCATTCATGAAATCCGTGACAGACCTCGGATATTTTCGTTCCTCAAAGAACTGGATGGTTTACAGTCACACGGAAAAAAAAGCCGGTGATTTGGAAAGTTTACAGTTTACAGATGGCTTGACGACGCCCTGTTTGAACGAGAGTCG
>JADBJO010009399.1:12500-17500 GCA_016801955.1 Conus betulinus
GGGGGAGTAGGGGCAATATTTTTAGGCAGGGGATGGAGGCAGATGCATACCCCACGACAGTAGCGATAGCGGCCGTAGTGCTAAACGATCGTAGTTGTGTTGAGACGTAGTGCTAATGACATAAAATCGTAGTGATAACGTAACATAGTGATTTTGGTTATAGTGGCAACGTAATGTAGAGCTAGAGAGACGTAGTGATACCGATACGCACCCGTGTCGGGGATGGGTGTCGAAGTGTCGGGTTTGGGGTGTCGAGAGGTTTCGGTGGTGGTCGGAAGACGACACAAAAATATATCTTCCCATGTCGAGGATGGGTGTCGGAGGGTCGGGGTGGGGTGTCGGGAGGTGCCGGTGGTGATCGGAAGATGGCACAAATACATGCCTCCTCGGTACCATTGGAACACATTGCCGCGTTGGAACAAATTGCGCTGCATCACATGCATCTCTAAACACCTGGCTGACATCCGCCGCCACCGACCCAAACCCGTTGCCCTACATTTCAACCACTCCCAACACAACATCAACCATGGCGCTCTGGCAATCACAGAGTGACAACTTTGAACGCACTACATGAGAGACCCATCTCACTGCCAAACTTGGTACGCTACAGCCCCAAGGCATCAACATCCAACAGTGACACAAGTACACATACCCACCACTTCAACACCAGTCGCTATATCTTCACCCAACACACACACACACACATACACACCACCACCATACCCCCCATTACCCACTTCATATAGAAGTTGCAACCACCCTCCATTTATTTTATTTTATTTCATGTTATTCTATTTTATTTCTTTTTCATGATTTATTTATTTTTCTGTATTTAATTATCTATTCACTTTTATTTCTAATTTTATTTTCATTTATTATTATCATTATTACTATTTTCCTATTATTTTAATCTATTTTATTTTATTAGCATTACCCATTCCCCCACATACAACTACCCACACATAATCACTATCATCACCATCAACACCCATTAAAATCATCTATTTATTTATTGACTGATTTTCCCATGATCCCCTTCTGGGTGGCCCCGTTTCCGTCCGGCGGCCATTTTGAACGCGTGGCGACCATGAGGAGCTAAGTGATTTCACGTCCTTCGTTCTTTGTCCTAAATGTTTTTTGTTTTCGCCTGAAGAAGACCCAAGAGGTCGAAATACATTGTGTCTAGTCCTGTGCTATGTGTTGTCTGTGTCCTTGGCGGTAACTAACCCCCTCTCTTTCGAAATCAAACTATTATGACAATTAAAATTAAGATTAGAATACCGATGAAACAAAATTTCCTCTGACTCTCCTGATCTGACAAAGTTTGTTTTCCCCGTCAGAAATCTAGGATTTGTAATGGATTAAGTTTTGCATAGAACTTTTCAAAATGGAGAGACTGATGGCGGAGAACGAAGCAAAATTTTAGAAAGAGTGGGGGTTAGTTGCCGCCAAGGACATTGACAAACAAAGTACAGGACAAGACACGATGCATTTCGACCTCTTGGGTCTTCTTCAAGTAGAAAAAAGGATAGATCACACTTAACATTTAGGACAGTACAAACAAAGAACGAAGAGAGACTTATCTGATGTCCATGTGGGTACGCTGTGAAGAATGGCCGACAGAAGGCGCGCGCGCGCGCGTGTGTGTGTGTGTGTGTGTGTGTGTGTGTGTGTGTGTGTGTGTGTGTGTGTGTAGTACTTTAATTTAACGTCTTTTCACAAACTATGCGATATTAGACAAGAAAAGGAGAGATAGACAGGCAAATAGAGGGAGATAGATAGAGTTTGTTCATGTTGCTTACAAGTGTGTGTGTGTTTGTTTGTTTGTTTGTTTAGTTTTACGTCTTTTCACATGGCGTGTTTTTTAGACGATTGTGATATTTGTAAATGATATACATCAAGATGACATTGATATTATTATACAAATGAAAACATGATTGAAAAGAAAGCTTAAATCAGTGAACATGAACAGCATAAACGATGTTTGCTTAACAAATACTGAAATCTCATACTAATGTACCGATAGGACTGCGAAGTAAATATTTGATACATTAGCCAAAAATAATGATTAGAAGTCAGAGTCTTAAAATCATCAATTGTAGGATTATTTGGTAACTGAAAATTGGGTAGGTACTGCCGCATAGTGGGGACAGTTAAATAGTACATGAAATGTCAAAAATCTTTCCCCACATATGCATTTTGCAGTATCAACATATTTACATTTTAATGAATTATATTTAAGTCTAAAACACAAACTGGAAATTTTCCTTGGAAAAACGTTCAACAAAGACATGCTGTAAGAGGTGTGCCAATTTACATTATAACCCACACGAGCTTTGGTGTCTTTTTCTAAAAGATTATAGCATTCCTTAACAGACAAAGGAATATAAACGTTTTCACAACGAACACTTTGTCCTGCACCTCCTCTAGCTACTCTGTCTGCCCATTCATTTCCATAAATCCCACAATGTGATGGAACCCAAGTAAATGTTACACTGGAACCCTTTTGAATTAGAAAATGTATTAGATGATAAATTTCAATTACTAAGTCACATCTGTCTCTAGACTTCATGGATTTCAGTGTGAATAAGACAGACTTAGAGTCAACATAAAAAAGTATTGGAAATATAACCATAGGAAGATTAACAATGTATCGAAGAGCCATGAGAATTTTCACAAACTATGTGATATTAGACAAGAAAGGAGAGATAGACAGGCAAATAGAGGGAGATAGACAGAGTTTGTTCATGTTGCATACAAGTGTGTGTGTGTGTGTGTGTGTGTGTGTGTGT
The DNA here is from genome assembly GCA_016801955.1 of Conus betulinus. Lineage (NCBI taxonomy): Eukaryota > Metazoa > Mollusca > Gastropoda > Neogastropoda > Conidae > Conus > Conus betulinus. The sequence continues at coordinate 15,293 of JADBJO010009399.1, forward strand.
GTGTGTGTGTGTGTGTGTGTGTGTGTGTGTGTGTGCGCGCGCGCGCGCGCAGGTAGGGGGTGGGGGCTGGGAGTGAGCAGAGGTTGGTGTACATAACATCAGAAAACAATCAGACAGACAAACGAATAAAATAAACAAACAAACCTACACACACTAACAATATCAGATTAAAGCAAATACCTGACTGGACTACAAATCAAGCAGAAAGTAACTTTCAAAGCAAAATCAATATCAGAAAAAAAACATCTGTCACAGACATGCCTGATAAATGTGGCAGAAATGCCTTGAGAGGCACACATTCGAACAAAACATGATCTCTTGTCATTTTGTTTCCCCGCATATGCATTTTGTTGCAGATCTATATTTAGTTCTAAAGCATCCAGTTTCAATCGATGAAATATTGAAACGAAGTTTCTGTATTGATGCATATCATAAATGTGCAGATTTTGGATGCTTTTGAAATGATCAATACTAAAAAGAGGGTTATTTTGTGTCTGAACATGGTTTGTTTTAAAATTTGTTGACTCTCTTTCAAAGTTAACATGGATCGTTGACGAGTAACAAAGAGGCGGGATCAGCATTTGTTATTCCATCGCTAAAAGTACAAAAAGCATATTTCAATGGAAAATATCGCTCTATATTCGTAGCTGAAATGATAGCGATACTTATGGCGTTGAGATTTTCTCATTGATTTACCGCAGTCAATTTTCAAGCGTTGTTTGTGTAGATTCGCTGTCAGTGTGTATGTATGGGTGTGTGTGTGTGTGTGTGTGTGTGTGTGCGTGCGTGCGTGCGTGCGTGCGTGCGTGCGTGCGTGCGTGCGTGCGTGCGTGCGTGCGTGCGTGCATGCGTGCGTGCGTGCGTGTGTGTGTGTGTGTGCTCGGGCGCTTGCTTGCTTGCTTTGAATTAGAATTATAATTTTATCATGTTGTTCTGTAATATGCGCTTGCGCTCTTGCGAGGTAAAGCGCGCTATAAATATCCTTTTACATTACATTGCATTACAGTACAGTGAAGTTTGAGATACTGTAAGACAAGGAATTGTTTTGCGTGTGTGTAAAGTGTGAGGGTAATTTACCTTCTGTTCTCTGCGTTTGTTTGTTTGTTTGTTCGTTTATCTATTTTTCTTTTTTCGTATATCTTTTTATTTGTTAGTTTATCGCCCCTCGATACCTTACTTTGTTGGTTCTTTTCTCTTTTCCCGTTCAGCGTCCTTGTTTTTTTTTTTTATTGGCGTTTTGTTGTTATTATTGTTGCTGTTGTCTGTATTTTGATTTGTTGTATTTTTTTTTTTTTTGCATTTAAGAAAAAAAGGGAAAGAAAAAAGGGAAGGAGAGAGGAACAGGAGGAGGGAGGGGGAAGAGAAGGAGGACGAAAGAAAGAGAACCGGAAAAAAAAACCCTTGTAAAAATGTAAGCTCCTGAAATTAATTGAAATGATGAAGTGATGTATCAAAACAATGTATGGTTACTATTGTTTTTTCTATGGTTCATATTACTGACATTATCAGCTACATCAAATTCCACATTCGTGCAGATTATTGGAACATGCATATGTTTAATTTACCTCAGTTGTATTTGACCCAAGAGAATGTAATGCAAGGGAGGAGAAAAGTAGGGAACAAAAGTGAAGCAGTAGGGAGTGGTACAACACAAAACACAGGGAGAACAGTGTGGAGACAAGAAGTGAAGCAGTAGGGAGTGGTACAACACAAAACACAGGGAGAACAGTGTGGAGACAAGAAGTGAAGCAGTAGGGAGTGGTACAACACAAAACACAGGGAGAACAGTGTGGGGACAAGACGTGAAGCAGTAGGGAGTGGTACAACACAGAACACAGGGAGGACAGTGTGGAGACAAGAAGTGAAGCAGTAGGGAGTGGTACAACACAGAACACAGGGAGAACAGTGTGGAGACAAGAAGTGAAGCAGTAGGGAGTGGTACAACACAGAACACAGGGAGAACAGTGTGGAGACAAGAAGTGAGCAGCAGTAGGGAGTGGTACAACACAGAACACAGGGAGAACAGAACAGTGTGGAGACAAGAAGTGGAGCAGTAGGGAGTGGTACAACACAGAACACAGGGAGAACAGCGGGGAGAAAAAGCCAGGTTGACTGACACCTTCGCCTACTACGTATGACAGGTAATGTACACTTAAAGCGTTTTTGAATGACAGCAAAATTGCTTTTGATTCTTCTGTCTGTTTGTCT
>JADBJO010009399.1:20000-45000 GCA_016801955.1 Conus betulinus
ACACACGTCATCATCATCCTACCCACCCCCACCTTACCCTCAACACGCACAACGCGTGCACACCCACCCCCACCTTACCCTCAACACACACAACACGCACAACAAATGCACATATTCACAAGTGAAGATTAGTATCATTCCCAATCTCCAGAGTACATACAAAAGTCTTAAGTAATCTGAGCCTCATATGGGTACGCATTACGGGTACGGGTGTACCCCAAAATCGAGACTGCTCGAATTCAACGTGAAACCGAGGCGAACCTCGATTATCCTTCGCTTTTCCCCCCTCTACTCCAGTACACCAACCTGCCTTGTTTATCGCGTGTGCGGAGTATGTTTCACTGTCCTCGACATCACCATTGACTTAATCTGTCACTCACGTCTTCTGCCACTCTTCAACCGCAGCCACAACTGAGGTTGCAAAGTAAACAAAACCAGGACTGCTCCATTCAAGACACGCTCCCAATCAAACACCAAGAACTCTGTCCCTGACAAAAGGTGGAAGCGTGTAGATCTTGCAGTTTCACAGCAGTATCTCTCACACACTCTGTAGAGGGTTAGATGCGTGAGCGGTTTTTAATGAAACTTCCCTGCGGAAACTGCAAGTCACTTCTTGCCGTTCCCCCGTTCTTCTCAACGTCCGCCCTGTGTTGCAATCCAGCAGAACTGGAAGTTTCTGGGCAGCGGTGTGTCTCTCCTGTTATCGGGACTATGTCATGTACGAGGCCTGAGGTGTGAGGGCCATGTTCGATTAAAATGTTCGCATAGTTATGGCTTGGGGTCTGGTGTTTTGTTTTTTGTTTGCTTTATTTTTCGTTGTTCGTTATTGACGGTTGTGGTGGTGATGGCGATGCGCCCCCCCCCCCCCCCCTCTCTCTCTCTTTCTCTCTCTGTTCCATGTGTGTTACTATTAAATATTCAGAGCAAAGTTTATTTATTTATTTCCTTTCGCAGTAAATTATGCTATTGCCTTTCTTTTCTGTGAAAAAGATGTTAAGAAATACCTGTTTTTTATTTTTATTCTTCCCCCTGCTCCCCCCATTAAAACTCTCTCTCTCTCTCTCTCTCTCTCTCTCTCTCTTTCTCTCTCTCTCTCTCCTCTCTCTCTCTCTCTCTCTCTCTCTCTCTCTCTCTCTCTCTCTCTCTCTCTCTCTCAACATGCGTGCGTGCGTGCGCACGTGCGCGTGTGTGTGTGTAAGTGCGTATGCGTGCATGCATGCGTGTGTGCATGTGCATTTGTGCACACACGCGTGTATGTGTGTGTCTGTGTCTATGTGTATGTGCGTGCGTGCGTGCTAGCGCGCATGTGCACGGATATTCACTTTTTTTTTTTTTTTAAACTGACTGGGCACGATTGAAGTGACGATTATATAGTTATAATTCCATTTCCTGAGACTTTAAATTCATCAACACAGAAGACCAGATTCTGAGTAAATGAACCAGCCAGCCATCTATAGTACTACCTAGAATCTTGCTACCCACTGGACTCTTTTCCCACACATCAGAATCTTGTTACCCATTGTGAAGATCATATTCTCCACACATCAAAATCTTGCTACCGATAGTGAGGATCATATTCTCCACACATCAAAATCTGTTACCCATTGTGAAGATCATATTCTCTACACATCAAAATCTTGCTACCGATAGTGAGGATCATATTCTCCACACATCAGAATCTTGCTACCCATTGTGAAGATCATATTCTCTACACATCAAAATCTTGCTACCCATAGTGAGGATCATATTCTCCACACATCAGAATCTTGTTACCCACTGAGGGACTATTTTCTCACATGTCAGAATCTTGCTACCCATTGTTAGGACTATATTCCCATACGCAAGAATCTTGCTATCCATTGTTAGGACTATATTCCCACAAGTGAGAATCTTTGCTACCCATTTAAAGTGCTCAACCCCTTGGGGAGCAACATCTATTAAAAATAGGATGGTAAAAGGAAGTTTTAAAATCAACAGGTCTGCCGAGGAGAACGAGCGCTCGAAACAGACCTGTTGATTTTAAACTTCCTTTTACCATCCTATTTTTTAATATATATATATATATATATATATATAATGCTGAACAATTAAGTAGTGGGGGAAAACAAGTGCAGGTTATAATGACTTGGCAAAGATTTGAAATTGAGAGGGAAAAAAAATTGAAGATGAAGTAAATGGGAAAATGTATATCATAAATATGAAAACCCTTCACTAGCTGCATGAGAAAACTATCGTAATCCCTCTCAAAGGGAGATCTATTTGTATCGCCTGTTCCGTAATCCCTCTCAAAGGCAGATCTCTATTTGTATCGCCTGTTCCGAGGCCTTTCGTCCGCTGGATCGGACTCATCAGGGAGACACGGCTGATTGTGTCTGTGCTCTTGGCGTCAGATAGAGACACACCACAGTCCATAATTCTGTGGTGTTCCGACCGCCAAGGGTTCGAAAAAGAATCCAACAGCACCCCCAAAGCAGCCAGCGAAAGTAGTAGAATTAAACAAAACGAAAGTGTGGAGAGGAAAAGTTGTTGAAAACTAAAAACATTACGCAAACAGTATAAAATGTAAGGGACAATCTTTGAGCCTATGCTTGAGGATCCATTTAAGGATGCAAGGGAGATCAAAAGATAGATATGGAACAGTCTGAGTGGTCAGCTCTGCTGTTCAATAACCCAAGCATTGTCAGTGGCTAAGAATTGTGCAGAACAACCTTTCCTTGGATCTCTAAGAGATGCAATCACCCACTGATTGACCAAACAATATAATGCTGAACAATTAAGTAGTGGGGGAAAACAAGTGCAGGTTTAACAATTCTTCCATCATTACAGTAATGACTTGGCAAAGATTTGAAATTGAGAGGAAAAAAAAATTGAAGATGAAGTTGTGTGTGTGAGTGTGTGTGTGTGTGTGTGTGTGTGTGTGTGTGTGTGTGTGTGTGTGTGTGTGTGTGTAAACGGTTTTTGTGGATGGTTGAACCGTTTGACTTGTTGTGGTGGCTGTATTTTTTCCCTACAAATTTAAGTGTGCATGCTCTCAATGTGCCATCTAGACAGCCTCTGTCCCAGGGATATGCGCATTAATTCACACCGGCTTGCCTAGATATTGGAATGCGTGGACATGGTCAGACCAATGGTACACATGATTATTTATGTCCCGCTATTTATAGGCCTGATTCTCTGAGAGCGTGGGCATTCTCAGAACAGTGTTACACACGATTATTTATTCCCCCTATTTATAGGTCTGACACTCTCAGTGGGGAGCTGGGTGGGATGGAGAAGGTAGGGGACAGCCAGGGATGGAAACTGGGGTGAAAAGGTGTGGTAGTGGTACTCTTTATCTCTGTGTGTCTGTCCGTCTGCCTGTGTGTGTGTCTCTTGCTCCTCTCTTTCTTGTGTGTGTGTGTGTGTGTGTGTGTGTATGTGTGTGTGTGTGTGTGTGTGTGTGTGTGTGTGTGTGTGTGTGTGTGTGTGTGTGTGCGCGCGCGCGCGAAGGTGTGCGTACATTCGTGCGTGTGTGCCTGTTGGAGCGCAAGCGTGTGACATGCCTTTCTGTGTGTGTTGATTCTTATCTGTTCCACGTCTAAAAGTCAAGACATGTTCAGTGTGCTATGACTCTTCAGGTCCATTTGTCAGTCCAATGGCGCACTGCCAAATACTTCATGCCACCACGTAGCAGTGATGTTGGAACACAGAGAGATGCAACGGTGATCAGCCTTGATCTCTCACTGAGACAGAGCATGGCAACAAAGGTGACCAGCCTTGATCTCTAACTGAGACAGAGCATGGCAACAAAGGTGACCAGCCTTGATCTCTCACTGAGACAGAGCATGGCAACAAAGGTGACCAGCCTTGATCTCTCACAGAGCATGGCAACAAAGGTGACCAGCCTTGATCTCTCACTGAAATACCAACTATACATTTCATTATCTACACTCTTACTTATAAATCAATTTAGGAAATTGCAAACTCTCTTGCTTTAAAAGCTTTGTACAGGTAAATGCAGAGGTTTTTCACAGTTTTTTTGCATTAACGGAGGATAACAATAGATTTAGATGAAAAGCATTTGCTATTCTGTAATATTTTGGAGCGATCAATTCTTTTCTTAATTTATCGTATAATGGACAGCATAGACAAAAATGAAACTTCGTTTTCTTCGGTATCCTTACAAAATGGACACAATAGATCATTAGGTGTAGGATTCCTGTATCTATAGTAATGAACAGCAAGGTCTGATGCACCAAAACGAAACAATGACATTATATGTTTTAAGTGTCTCTCCATATCTAATTGTAAATATTTTGGAATACAGTGCATGTAATCGCAAAATCTTCTATACATTGAATACCGCTCACTATTTTCCACATGGTCTTGCCAGTTTTGCCATCTACAATCGATAAGCCGCTGCTTAAAAAAAACTAAAAAATTCATTTGCATCTCCAACACCTTGGTTTAACCATACATACCCAAAACCATTCTGAAACAGATATAATCTTACATTTGTTACCCAGTTCCTTTTGCCTTTCTGGTCTAAATGCAGCAGCATTAAATACGCTTTCTTTGGTAGCCTGTGTTCATCCATCTGTACTAACTTTACCAGTAGGAAATACATCGAACAATAGAGTTAATAGTTATTGGGAATCTGCCTAATTCATTATACACAAGATCATTTGGTGTTCGCATATCAACAGACAAAAATTTCTTAAGGGCAAACAAGTGGATCTTTTCACAGTACTGTGTAGCTTTTTCCATCCCCCATATTTCAGAACCATATTGCATTATTGGCTGTATCTGAGCATCAAAGTTTTAGAAAAACATCAACAGAATAATTATTGCACTGACGCAATCTCTGCATTATACTCAAAAGTGCCCTTTTTGCCTTGCTAGCAATATCCCTACATGCCACAGTAAAACTTAATCTTGTTGAAAAATAAACTCCTAGATATTTATATGCATTAACTACAGGCATGTTATTGCCATCATATATCTCTCTCTCTCTCACACCCAGATAACCACCTTTTCTGAAAACAACAATATTACTCTTATCCATATTCACTTTAAACAAAGTGAAGAGGATGCTCTCTGTAAACTATTTAACTGTGTTTGCAGACCAATAATAGTCTCGGAAAGAAGAACAACATCATCAGCCAATAAAAGGATAAACAATTCAAGCGAATCGGACAGAAAATTGACACCATGTCTGCCGTTATTGATTACCTCTATAGCCAGTTCATTTATAAAATAACGAGAAAAGAATTGGACTGCATATATCTCCTTGCTTCACTCCAGACGAGCAAGATAACTGGTTAGTAAAGGTAGCACCACATCTAATACGAGCCTTCACACTGGTGTACATACTTTTAATACAACGAAAAAGTTTTCCTCTGATTCCATTTTTCAGCAAAACAGGCCCATAGTAAGTTTCTAATAGTATCAAAACATTTCTCAAAATCGATAAAGGCAACATAAAGTTTTCGATTATTACAAAATTGTTTTTGAACGCATGCCAGCAGTGTAAATAAATGGTCAATAGTAGAGTAACCAGCTTTAAACCCAGCCTGATATTCTCAGTAGTAATATTTTTCTGTTACCCAGTCCTGTAAGCGACGGTTAATAATTATACCATATACTTTACTACTTGTATCACACAAACTTATACCACGATAATTTCCCGGATTATTGGCATTTCCTTTCTTATAAAGGGGCAAAATAATCGATTCAGTCCAACCATCCGGGTAGAAACCTTTCTTAAAAAAAAACATTGAAAAATTTCACAAAGAAAGGGACAACCATTGCACTCGCACTTTTTAATATTTCGCTAATAATACCGTCGGGTCCCGCAGCTTTTTGGGTTTAAGTTTTCTTAATGCAAGAACAACTTCATCTTCAGAAATTGGTCTATTATTAAAGGAATCATCATCATCGTCATCTAAACCATTATCTAATTCCTCATTTTCCGGATGAGCAGCATCAACTTTTTCCAGCAACGTTTTAAAATGTTTAAACCAATCATCTACCGTAATCTGGTTTTTAACATTTTTCTTTTTTGGACTAATTTGGTGGATAGTTTCCCAGAAATCTTTTTGACTGTTTATAGAGATTATCAATTTTTCAATCACTATACGATTATGCATTTTCTTCTTAAAGAATAATAGATTCTTATATTCCCTTCTGGCAGACAGAAAGCATATCTATTGCTTTCTTGCTGAGAACGACGTGATGTCTTTACTTTTAAAGAACGACGCAATTTCTTTAACAATTTTCGCATCTCTTTCCTTTTATTTCGACATTCCGTATCATACCAGTCTTGGTGTCTCTTTCTCCCACTCACACATACTCTTTTTTTCATGCACGCAGCCATCTCTTTCACACATGTATTAAATTTTTCCAGAGCTACATTGATATCAACATCAACAGACTGAATAGCATCGTCTAACATCATATGTGTACGTTCACTATTTGCTACATCATTAAACTGTTGAATACAATCAGGATTCCAAACGAATTTTTCGATAAACACATTCTTATCTTTAGGCAGAATTTCTATACTGTTTTTTCTTTTGGAAAAGGAAGTAACAATGTTACAGGCATATGATTCGTTTCCGTACAGTCTAAAACTTTTAATTCACAAGTTTCACACACATAAGCAAGAAGATCACTAGATATCAAAAAATAATCTATGACACTGCATCCAAAATCACAAATGTACGTGCAGCGTCCTTCATGGTCGCCATAACACATACCATTCATAATGCACAAGTTTAACGCAGTACACATGTTTAGCAAAGACTTACCAAATCCATTCAAAACAGAATCTTGTGAATTTCTTGAAATGTTCGCAAAATCTCTTTGAAAATGTGGACAATAAAGATCATTTTCAAGATACGGGCTGCGAAATGTTTGAAGTACGACCATTAAGATCACCAGAAAGAAGCACAAAATAATCATTATCTACAAGGGCATTATCAAATAAACAGTTTTCCAGTAAAGCAATTCCATCCCCATCCACACCAAGATAGTTATAATATCGAGAACCCTCGGGTGGTACGTACGCACAGGCATACAGCACATCCTTTTCCACGCCAAACAGTCCTTGTTAATGACGAACAACAAAAAAGTTTCCAACACTCACTTTGATCTGTTTCACAAAAGACATAAACATTTTTGATGAGACAAACGACACACCCCGAAGGCCTCCCAGCATTTGACAGCTTCTTAGCTGGTTGACAAAAAGCCTTATACCCTGTAAAGATATCCGGATCAATACTATCAACAAAAGTTTCGACCAAGCAAAACAAAATGAAAAGATGATACAAAAGAAACAAAATCGGTATCAAAGATTTTTGACATCAAACCATTCACATTCCAATGCATGAATAAAAAACCCTTCTGGTGATTTCCTTGATATGCAGAATAATCATTACTTGAAACAGAATTGTCAACGGAATTCACAGACAAAGTTCCGTCATCGCTATCATCTGATGAAATCGGTGCCCCAAATAATGATTCACTGAATTCAGTATAAACATGATCTAATTCGACACCACTCGCACCACCCCCATAAACTTCCCGCGACTCATTCTCCAATTGGCGAGAACACACCTCATCACTACCATTGAGATTCAAACACAACCATTGGTATGGTAAAAAACACATCATATACGCGGAACCATGTCAGTGCCACACACAATAGCGACAGTACTAAAGTAGTTCTGACACCAACTATCATTTGCTGAAGCTATGCCATTATCACACGCAGAAACAACATCACTGCAGGGGTTCAAAGACGAATCATTATAAACTGGAACCACGTTAGCGTCACATACAGCAACAAGATCACTAGAGTTCAGAGACCAATCATTACTAGCTGAATGCACATCAGTATTACACATAGTAATAACATTGCTACTAGAATTGAAGCACGAATCGTTATAATCTAAACCCATGATAGTATCACGCATAGTGGAAATGTTGCCGCAGGGACACGGACGGACGCCATTCATTCTCATCTGGAAAACTGTCAGTATCACACATAGTAACAAAGCACTACATGGCTTTGAATACAAATCATAACCTGAAATATCAGCATCCCATTCAGTAGCAGTAATATTGTTGAGGTTCGAACACCGATCAGTATAATCTGCAGCCATATCAGTATTACACACAGTAAAAATGTCGGAATCGGGGTTCGAACACCAGTCGTAATAATCTGACACCATATCCGTATCGTTCACTGCAACAACATCACTGAAAGGATTTGTAAATAGATCACCATTATAATCTGAAACCATGTCAGTATTAAAGGGCGGGCATGTGTGTGTGTGTGTGTGTGTATGTGTGTGTGTGTGTGTGTGTGTGTGTGTGTGTGTATGTGTGTGTGTGTGTGTGTGTGTGTGTGTGTGTGTGTGTGTGTGAGAGAGAGAGAGAGAGAGAGAGAGAGAGAGCTAGCTGGAGTCTGGCATCATAGAAAGATGTAATCTGATATCGCGAAGTAGTAGTACTTTAATTCAACGTCTCTTCACCCTCAAGTGACATTAGACAAAGATATCTTGGAGGATTGTGTGTGTGTGTGTGTGTGTGTGTGTGTGTGTGTGTGTGTGTGTGTGTGTGTGTGTGTGTGTGTGTGTGTGTGTGTGTGTGTGTGTGTGTGAGGAGATCATGGTTGTGGTCAGTGTTTTATCAACTGTCTCTCACCATACCTCTGCATCCAGGATTCTACAGGCTGTAGTGTAAGATGGGCATTTCTCTCACTCTACCTCCATGTCCAGAATCTCTCTACAGAATTCAGTGGAGGGTGGACGTGTCTCACACCATACCTCTGTGTCCAAAACAGGGTAATGTGGAGGGTGGGCATGTGCTTTGCCATTACTCCCTCATGAAAACCGTGCTCTTGAATTCAGTCAGGGTGGTAGACATACGTGTCACCATGACTCTGTGTCCAGTACAATCCTGTAAGACAAAAATTGAGGGTGGATATGTGTCTCATCGAAAGTTCCTGTCCAATACCATTCTACAGGGAACAGTCTATGGTGGACATGTATCTAGCTTTGACTCCTGTTCAAGACCAATATGCAGTCTGAGGTAGAGGGTGGACGAGTGCCTCGCCCTGACTACCTGTCCAAAATCATTCTATAGGGGCAGTGGATGGCGAAGGTATAGTCCATTCTTACGACCATACTATGGACTGCATTTGGAAGGCAATAGTGTATCTCTCTGTCACTGCCAGTTCAAGAATATTCCAAGGGATACAGTGGATGCTGGACATATGTCTCGCGATAACAACCTGATGAAGGTCATTTGATAGAGTACAGTGGGGGCTAGAAAGGTATCTCGCTATGGCTGACTGTTCAAGACCATTAAATGGAATACAGTGGAGGGTGACATTAGTCTCACTATGACTGCCCATCCAAGACCATCCTACAGGATGGACATGCCGGCATATATTGAAGAAATCTGGGATGGCTGACAGAGAGGCTATAGAAGGCTAATTGAAATCTCTTATGATTGATAAAGAATACCTAAAACTAAGAAAACCACAACTGTATTTCTCTCATCGGAAGTTGTTGTTTGGAAAAATACGAAAATACACCTAGGCCATTGTACATCCCATTGTGTGTGTGTGTGTGTGTGTGTGTGTGTGTGTGTGTGTGTGTGTGTGTGTGTGCGTGCGTGCGTGCGTGCGTGCGTGCGTGCGTGTTTGTGTGTGTGTGTGTGTGTGTGTGTGTGTGTGTGTGTGTGTGTGTGTGTGTGTGTGTGTGTGTGTGTGTTGTGTGTGTTTCCCGCTTTAAATTATAACTTTATGAGGACATGCTGACAAAACTTTAAACACTGCGAGTAGCTCCATACAGAGGTAGAGGGGGAGGGGAAGAAAATGAGCGAGAGTTGGTGAGGGGTGAGTGTATTTCGAAACCACCGTGGTGTCTATAGTTAACAGGATAATCAGAAACTAGCTGACGGTCCCAGACACTTAATTCTCATAAAAGGTGCAGCCATAGTTTGTCTACTTCCGGGAGCCACGATAATTCGGACGCAATGAACTGAAAAGAAAAGAAAATAACAATTAGTATCTTTTGTTCACCAATTAAGCATTTCCACGACTGAAAAGTTGCCATCGGTTATTTCTTGTCAGACAGGAATACACATGATTGTGAAAATGATGGTGGTAGTGAAGGTGAATGTGTAATGATTTGCATAATTAAGATATAGTCTGAGCAGAAATCTTGTCGTGATTGCTGTTGGTGATTTATGACCAGTACATTACAATGCCCATTTCAGGTCCGGAAGATTTACTTACTCAACGATGGGGACACCCGGTTGAAAGTGTTTGGTGTTGTTGTGACCTACAGAAAAAAGGAGAAGACCTGTCACGAAAGAAAAGCCATGTCTGTTGATCCTTCCTACTTACATGGGACCGAAATTAAATGTAAGTTTACATTGTCCTCGGCACTTCTCACATCCGTCAGCCTATCGATCAGGTCACAGCATAGAAACCGACATCTTAAAAGTTATAATGATCTCCTCGCATCAGTTGATGATGATAAGATGTCTGTTCTTCCTCTCTTTGATCTGTCAAAGGCATTTGATGTAATTGCCTGTGAAATTCTTCGTTTCAGGCCGCAATATTATTTCGGCATTCTGGGCACTGCCCTTGCGTAGATACAGTCTCATCACACTGAAACTCATGCAGAAAGTCACAGTAAATGCCTCAGCCTTCCAGCTACACTTTTGGAATACTGAGTTTCTTAAGGTTATGTTCTGGGACCTGTATTGTTTATCATTTACATGAGCTCTGTTTTTGAAATAGCAAACCGTCACATTCTGTCTCAGGAAAGTTTTGTTAATAACACACAGCTCGCTCAGTCCATCTTGGCACTGATGTCCAGCAAGAACTGGAAAATATTCAAAACCGCATCAGTAACATAAGGTCTTGGATGACACTCAACACATTACAGTTAGTGATGGAATTTTTTTTTATTCGGTAATGTCAGTCCTACGTTTAAAAAAGCATCCCTCACTTCAAATACAACCTGTATTGATAATACTGACCTTTGGTTCTCTCCCCATGTCAGCAAACCTGGTGCCATCTCTTATCAATGTTCTTTTTCAAACCTTATACATCAAGATAACATGTCTAGAACTTATCAGAATAAGCAGTATCCGCCACTTTCTGTCTGTGGATGCTACCAAAACTTCCATCAGCACTTTTTGTTGTGTTTTACCCCCTTTTTTCACTCAGCACTGATCACGCCTCCCCACACACACCGCCCCTCCCTTCATCCCATGTTGTTTCCCCATCCCCGACACCCCTACTCCTACAGGACGAATCTATATCTATTGTGTGTGTGTGTCTACACCGTGAGTGTGTGTGTGTGTGTGTGTGTGTGTGTGTGTGTGTGTGTGTGTGTGTGTGTGTGTGATTGAGTGTGTGTGTGTGTGTGTGTGTGCGTGCGTGCGTGCGTGTGTGTGTGTGTGTGTGTGTGTGTGTGTGTGTGTGTGTGTGTGTGTGTGTGTGTGTGTGTGTGTGTGCGATGGTAATTGTGATGATGATTTTGACGATCTGACAAGCATTTGACTGACATGAACATTACATTGCTTAGTCTTATGAGGCACGGGGCGGTCTTTTTTTGCTTTTTTTCATTGAATGCTATATTTCTTGATCTCCAGCTAGTATGACATCAACTGTTACGTCATTCACTTTGATTTCACGTACACAAAAGTGTCAACGTCTGGTCCGACTGAGAACTGTCATGGAAGCGGAAACTGTCATCTTGACACTGATTTACAAAATGATTTCTACATTGTTGTATCGATGTTCCATATTTTCTGTGTTTGATTAGCACATCCCTGCCTCATCTCTACCTCAATCTCTCTCTCCCTCTCTGTCTGTCTCTTTAGTTGTCTGTCTGTCTGTCTGTCTGTCTGTCTGTCTGTCTCTCTCTCTCTCTCTCTCTCTCTCTCTCTCTCTCTCTCTCTCTCTCTCTCTCTCTCTCTCTCTCTCTCTCTCCCCTTTTCCTGACCCTTGTCTGTCATTAGAACAATGTAAGAGTTGTGTATGCGATGTTTCATCATGCTCATCAGGCAATATGGTTGTTTATTTCATAACCTCTGTCTTGGCAATGTAGAGAAAAAAGTTATGAAACAATAGCATCTGCCAGGGAGCAGTTATGTCCCCTGATGTCTTAATAGAATACCCGATGTGTGCCTGCACCCTATGTGTACACAACACGGGCTTCCCAAGGTGGTGCATGATTGCTCCCAGCTGTACCGTTCTGTAACTGGTCCAACCCGCATATTTGAGTGTATTTTTATCTTCTTGTTTATCGCTATTACCTCTGTTTTGGCAGTCTACTGTTTGAACCAAGTATGGCCAAATGATCAAAAATGGGCATATGACTCTCATAGTCGTAAATTATGACGCGTTTTGAATATCTTATTTAAGCTTTTTTTTTCACAGTGTTCAAAACCTGTTCATTGTTATCACTACATTGCGTGAATAAAGTTTTGTTTAACGCAGCTAAATCAGAAACTAGATTGTTTGAAGTTTGTCTGTTTTTGTTTTAATTTCTATTCTTCATGAATATGTAAATAATGCCACAAAACTTCATTTTCCTGATTTTATATAACTTCTTAACTCTTGAATCACAAAGACTAAACTACACACCTGTGAATGAGGCATGCGCTGTTCAGAATGGTGGGGACACAGTTTTTTGACAGCACATATTGATAACGTCTCCCTATATAATCTTTCTGTGTTTATTGTGTCAATGTTTCCATAATGATAATTGCTGTCTTCATGGTGATTGGCACTGTTGCGCTATAACTTGCCCAAAAGCTAGGAAGCAATGTTATGTTCGGGCTGTGAAAGCTATATTTAATGTTGCTGTATCTGTTGAAAAGAAAGACCATGTTGTACATGAGGAAGAAATGTTTGGCAGTCAAAACGTAAATGCTGACTAGGTGTAACGCGTAAACAAATGTACATATCCTGTATACACTTAGCTTTCCATTAGTTGAGCTTATATATAATGGCTAACGTATTTACCGTGTACTAGATAAGATACTATTCAAAGAAACGTGGTAATAAAACATATTTTTAAATCAAGGGTTAAAATCTGACGAATGTAGATTTCGGATTCAAAGGAACGGTAGTGACTGGTGTTGTAGTAAAGCATTTTGTTTCATTCATTTGTCAAACAGTTCATTCTTTTAAAGTTCATAATGTTTTATGAACAGGCAGAGGAAATGAGGGGAAGGTACAGTTTCTCTTCTTCCCCCTACCGACCCCTGTTGCCCCCAACATTCGCTGGCCATTCCCTTGCTCCTGATGCCTATAGGCGCGCGCGCGCGTGCGTGTGTGTGTGTGTGTGTGTGTGTGTGTGTGTGTGTGTGTGTGTGTGTGTGTGTTTGTATGTGTGTGTGTGAGTGTGTATCTGTGTGTGTGGTTTGCGCGTGTGCATGTGTGCATGCGTGCGCGCGTGTTTGTGTGCGTGCGTGTGTGTGCATAACGTGAGTGCATGTGTGTGTGTGTGTGTGCGTGCGTCTGTGTGTGTGTGTGTGTGTGTGTGTGTGTGTGTGTGTGTGTGTGTGTGTGTGTGTGTGTGTGTGTTCAGGTTGAGCAGCCGATGTCCATGTCCCTACCATGACTTGTGATGGCTGTGAGTTTCATCCTGTGGAAGATCCTGACGTACCTGTGAGAATTCTGATCCCAGAACAATACATTCTTCACAGAAATCTGCATTAATGAGTATTAGAATTGAAGAGTTATCATTTTTCGTTAAAAGACCTACAGTGGTAGTGATCCTGATTTTCTGCATAGAAATCTGCACAAATAATGATTCAAAGTTAAAGACAACACACACACACACACACACACACACACACACACACACACACACACACACACACACACACACACACACACACACACAGACGCACGCACATACACACGCATGCATATATATATATATATATATATATAAAACACGCACAAAACACAAAGCCTACTCCTTTGAGGACCATCTTGTTGACAGTAATTATTTTACACATAGATTCGGACTAATGGTTACTGTCTTGATGGCACCCACTCTATGCAGAAATCTGCACCAATGATAGTGTTTTGTTGATATACTATACAAAGAGATCCGCATTAATGAATGTTTTGTAGACATTACACCCTGAAGGTAGATTAGCAACCACAATGACTCTTCTTTTGACATCCATGTAGAAATCTGCTCCATTAATGACAGTTTTGTTGACATCACATTCTAAACAGTGATCTTCTCCATTAATGACTGCCTTGTTGGCAAGACGTTCTACACAGAGGTCAGCGCTAACAATGACAAGATACACACTAATAAAGACAGTGATCTTCAGTAATAACGACTGTTTTGCTGTAACATATTCTATACAGCGATCTGGTCGAAAAATCATTACTTTGCAGACATCATATTCAACACAGAGATTCACCGTAATAGTTGTTCTGACGACATTACTTTCTAGATGGAAATCCGGTCCTATTATGACCACTTAACGACAGTTTTCGTGGCACGGGATGTTCTGTACATGATTTAGGAACATTTCGGTAGCAGCAAGTACTCTGCACACGTTTCAGTGACATTTTAAAATTTGTCCATGAGGCCAAAAACGGCGTGTTTCTGCGTTGATAAATTTTGCGTTGATACGGTTGTTTTTTTGTTGTTTGTTTTTTTTTTCTTTTGTTTTTCTTTGTCTTTTAACTTTTTTTTTTTAAAGGACATTCTTTTTCATATTCACACAAATAAAAAAGGGGAAATTCGACCTGTGTGTGTGTGTGTGTGTGTGTGTGTGTGTGTGTGTGTGTGTGTGTGTGTGTGTGTGTGTGTGTGTGTGTGTGTGTGTGTGTGTGTGTGTGTGTGTGTGTGTGTGTATAAACATGCACGCGTACATGTATGCGTATGTTCGTGCACGTGTGCCCTTGAATGCCTATCTATCTATCAGATGAGACAAAATGCTAGTTGTGATGAAATGTGTTTGGGGAAAAACTTAAAACAACATTGTGAAGGTGGTGGATAGAAGAACACAGGAAAACAGACAAGTTTTTCTAGTGCTGTGATTTTCTGCTCAAAAGTCTGTCTTTTTATCTGTCAGTTTGTCTGTCTCTCAAACGCGCGTTTAATCTTATCTATATTGGCACATACTTCTTTTTAAGTATCATTAGAGTTTATTCGTTGCAGTTCGTTTCTTATTCATTCATCTATCAGTGCAAAGCTGATATGCCCCACGTGGTCAGCTGGATGGTGTAGCACCACCCATGGTTTATTTTCCCAGTCTGCGAAAGTTTTGTTGAAATTCAAAAAGGATTTTCTAATAGAATTTTACCCAGGGACCCTCTCTTAGTCCCTTACCTTGCTATATGTGCATGTTGCGCCTAGGTCTTACTTTGTCGTGTCATTCGGAGGGCTAGCGCGCAGACCAAGAGTTAGGGTCTAGTGGGAAGAGGGTAGACAACAATCTGCATTGTGTGAGTTGAATCACAGGCACGGGATTGCATCCCTTCCTGGGCGAGTGCGCCATTACCCACAGCATCTCGAATACGTCTTGATCATCAGGATGCTACTAGGGACTTGGTATTAGCTGAACCCAGAGAAAATGCCGATACCCTTTCAGGCTGGTTGAAAACGAATGTTTTACTGTCCGTTTTCCTGATTGAAATTGGTGCTGTCATACGATGGGCTCTAAAGAAGCACACTTGTCACACATGAAGATCTCGTCTGTTCCATCTTGTGTACGTTGGACGTTCTTCGTTTGGTTGGGATTATTGGATAGAATATTTGTTTTCTTTTGTCTCTTTTGTTGTAATTCCCCATGATATTACTCACATCCATTAATTTCACTTCTCCAATTCACAGGCACTTTTAGGATGGTCCTGGCGCAGCCTTAAACCAGCAATCGATAGAGAGCAAAGAGTATTAGACCGTGATGAGTCAACCCACCAGAGGTGATGCTGCATAGTCATGTCGGTGGTGTCAAGTGGGTCCTTATTCTTGCCCTACACACACGGGACACCAGTGTTAAGTTCCTCTATTTACCCACAATTACTGTTAAGTTGCAGAGCCAGGTTGAGTGAGTGTACTGTTCCAGAAATTGCCACCAAGTGCATCTAACAATGTGTGAGAGTGAGCGAGTGTGTGTGTGTGAGTGTGTAGTGTGTGTGTGTGTGTGTGTGTGTGTGTGTGTGTGTGTGAGAGAGAGAGAGAGAGAGAAGACGAAGAGAGGACAGGACAGAGAGAGAGAGAGAGAGACCGGGGTTTGGGGGTGGTGGGCAAGAGGTATGCCTTCAGCATGGCTGCTGTCCTTGCCCCATTTTCTTTTGGGACCAGAGCATCAGCACCCTATGTGCAATGGCCTACACAAGACATTTTCATTAGCCTTTAAAAATATTGTCATAGTATTATAAAGCATACGCGGCAGAACCATTACCAAACCATCCAAACGAACAAAAATAAAGAGAGAGAGAGAGAGACAGAGACCAGAGAGAGAGAGAGAGAGAGAGAGAGAGAGAGAGAGAGAGAGAGAGAGAGAGAGAGAGAGAGAGAAGGAAACATATCTAAATCAATGTTCTTTTCTTCCTTTTTCTTTCGCCCTTCTCCGGAATTACTTCCAACCGCCCTCCCAGGGAAGTCCCTGGCTGACACGTTTGGGATAGAGCAGAGACTTCTGTCCACTTCTTCTGGAAAGCGCTATCACCTCACGTGACACAACTGGAGTTAGAGCATCGGGTAGGGTGGGTAGTGGGTCGAAGGGGTGGATCCCTACATCTAGTAGGGGTGAAGTGGAGTGTGGTGAGGGCAATTTTTCTAAGTCAGCAATGGCCAGAAGGTTGCCAATAAAAAGTGTTCGTTACTTGACATGTGGCTCGCCATTCATCGAGTGTTCTGCTTAGCAGATATACCGTCTGCTTCCTTTGGATCAAAGGAAGCGAACAACTACAGAATGATGCGCAAGACCGGAAGTAGATCCTGACCAAGGCTAACGAAGAGACTGAGAGAGAGAGAGAGAGAGAGAGAGAGAGAGAGAGAGAGAGAGAGAGAGAGAGAGAGAGAGAGAGAGAGAGAGAGAAAGAGAAGGAGAGAGAAAGAGAAATGAGGGGACCAGAGTGGGGATTAGGGAAGCAGGTTGAAGAGAAAGAGTAGAGGTCTGTGGTAATCGGAGGCAGGACAGGACTAAAGAAAGCAATGGCAGAGACATATGGAACTTAAGAGAGAGAGAGAGAGAGAGAGAGAGAGAGAGAGAGAGAGAGAGAGAGAGAGGCGACGAAAGGGCGCATGTCATGTTACAATTCTTCAGACAAGGAGAATGGGTTTAATTTGGCTCCTATGCTCGCCCTAGATCCCTCCATTCCTGATCAAGACATCAACCCTTCTGTCGCAAGGGCTCTACGAGTGACAGAGGAGGGAGGGTAGGGGTAAGGAATGGGTTCAAGGGTGATGGATTCTGGGTGTGGAAGGGATTTCCACAAAGTCGAATGCCTCGTTACCCAAAAGACAGGAACGACTATGACAGCTGTACATCATCCTCAAGGCCCATCTCTCCATCACCACTCCACTCCTCTCCACCTTTCTCCTCCAACCCTCTAACCCCCCTTTCACCTCCAAACTGTGCCCAAACCAGCGATAAAGAAGAGGGACAGGATTGAGGAGCTCGTGTCTCATTTGCTGGCATTTGGAGCTAAAACGAAATTGAATTTCCAAATTACTAATACGTGTGCATATAAGCAACCTTATCTTGTTCACGACCATACCTGCATGCACACACACACACACACACACACACACACACACACACACACACACACACACACACACACACACACACACACTCTCTCTCTCTCTCTCTCTCTCTCTCTCTCTCTCTCTCTCTCTCTCTCTCTCTCTCTCTCTCTCTTTCTCATTTTCTTTACAAGATCGTAACCAAAAATTATTGAAATATTTTAGTCAATAGCTTATTGCTCATATCGATGGCTACATATTTAAAAGTTACAAACAAGGGGGGAGGGGGGGGGCACGCAAAATGAACTGAAATACAGATGTCGCCGTACTGTTTCACCGTTCTGATCACTCCAGGCAACTGGAACACTTTTGAAAAAAAAAAAAAAAAAACAGGAGAATCTTCAGCTAAAATGTCTTGAACAACGGTGGAAGAGGAGGGAGGTGGATGGAAGGTCAAGGTGATAGGAGGCATTTACACTAGAAATTTACACATCCTATTTTGCATGTCATATGACGGAAACGGACTGAATACAAGTCATTAGAGTCAGAGTAAGCAGTACTTCTATACATATAAAAGGCAATTCTGTCTGTCTGTCTGTATGTTTGTTCCTCTGCCGTGCCTACACCGCCAGATGGATCTTCACCATATTTGGCATGCATCTTCACGTAACCGATAAAAAGGACTTGACGGGGCCCAATTTTCAAAAAAGGGGGTAGTTTAAAATAAATAATAAATAAACATTTTACCCTTGCACCAGCAGGGATTCATGCAGAATGAAGTTCTCACACACACATTTCTACCCTTGCGCCAACAGGGATTCACGCTGAATGAAGTTGTCACACACACACGCAGAGCACGAAGGGACAGTAGGGCGGGAAGGGGGTAGAGAATGGGAGCGGGATGATGACTGACGGGAGCGGGACAACGGGGCAGAAAGACAAAGGCGGGCTGCAAGCTTACACAGTGAGACTGAAGAGGAAACACAGGAGCGCCTTCCAGCCATGGATTCACGCTGAATGACGTTGTCACACACAATGACGTCTTGGAAAAAAAAATCAATGACGTAATTACTAACAATGATGTATCAATGGAGCAGAAAGAGAGGGAAGGATGTCTTCATTCCAAGGATCCCCTTGATACCATCATCCTACCCCATCGAGTTCAGGCGCCTGCAGTTTCCATTGCGCCTGTGCTTTGCCATGACCATCAACAAGGCACAATGCCAGTCAATGGGGGTTGTTGGCCCTGTTCCTTCAGGAGCCATGCTTCTCGCACGGACAGCTCTATGTCGGCTGTTCCTGGGTTGGAAACAGCAATGAGCTGTTTGTGTGCGCTCCAGAAGGAAATACAAGAAATGTGGTCTATCCAGCTGCTTTGAAGTAGACAATAGGCACAAAGCAAACAGGGCTTGCTGTGCCTCCTGCCAGCCACTTGCTGGGCTGCCTGCCAGATCACTTGCTTGGACTTGCTTGGACGCTTGCTGGACCGCTTAAAAGACCACTTGCTGGGACGCTTAAAAGACCTCTTGCTGGGACGCTTAAAAGACCACTTGTTGGGGACGCTTAAAAGACCACTTGCTGGGCTGCTTTATGAGACAATTGTTTTTTGGTTCCTTTTGTATGGTGTCTGTGGAAACAGAATTGGCACTCTCACTGGCTGAAACTAAGTCCATCTCCACTCTCCTGGGCGTCTCAGCTTACCCACAGACACAGCATGCAGAAGATGCAGTTATTGAACCAACTGATTTACGGTCTCTATCACCTGATGTTCTTGTGGACAGTTTGATATCTTGTGCAGCTTAACGGTCCTTAACCATTTCTGGTTTACCTTGATTTGCAATGTTGAATCCAGGAAAATGGTCCCCATTCTCATCATGCTGTTCTCCTCCCCCCCTCCCGTCTTCCCCTTTCCTCCCTCAAGCTTCTCCTATCCTTATCCCATTCATAACGCTGCTGCGTAAGGGCAGCATCTTCTCATCATGGACATAGTGATGATTCCATATTTCTACGTCCCCTTCAACTCCAACTCTGCAATCCACGCCTCTTCTACGTCCTCGCTCTCCCATCCCCTTTAAATGCCTCAGTAACCTGCTGCCTCAGGCCCAACAGAGAAAAGGGAGGAAAAACAAAAACAAAAACAAAAGCAGCCAAACAAACAGAAAAACCGTCTCCGAAAGCACAGAAAACAGACAAAAGAAAAAAAAACACATGCGTGTACCTACACACACGCGCGCGCGCGCGCGCGCGCACACACACACACACACACACACACACACACACACACACGCGCGCGCGCATGCGCGCGCGCGCACCCCCACTCACAAATACCACCTGCAAACAAACCAAGGCTGTGATGTTGAAACGTTTTTGTGGTATTACAGAAATAAAGGCCCGGAATGATGTGTAGCTTTCGCTCAACGTCACTGCATCGCCCGCTGTTGTTGTTTTTTTTTTTCTTCTTCTTCCCTTAAGTCAGGGTTGTGGTGAGACGATAATCAATCGCCTTTCAAAAATGTTATCATACCATTATAGAGTGCACGTGCAATTAAAAAAAAATGAGAGACAGAGAGAGGGAGACAGAGAGAGAATACGAAAGATTTTTTCAGAGTATCCCAAAGCCCCAAACTGAAGAAGGTAGCATATATAACAAAAGAATGAAAAGTATGACCAGAATTGCTTCAGTAATATTCTGACTGTTCTATTCCATTAACATTTTGAGCCCAAAGGAAAAAAAACAAACAAGTAAATTAGTATAATTAAAGCAATCTGTAGTCATATCCTTGCAGATACGAGCATTTATGGACGTCTTTATTGTGAAGTATGATGATGGACACGATGTTGTTGAGGATACCACTTTCTACAGAATTCTGTGCATCGCATTTTTATAGTTGAGAAAAGAAAACTGCGTTGGCATGGCCGCGTAACGAGATATGTGGTATTGCTAAAAAAAAAAAAAAAAAAAAAAATCCCGAGGAAATGGTTGAGACAGAAGGAGTCAGAGGGGAGAGAACTCGGAAAAACGACTGACCACATTGCAGAATAGACTAGAATAAGAATTGCAGAGACCAGCCTATTGGCACAAGCTGACAGAACTGAAGGTAGCTGTGATCTGTTCTTCATTTTGGTGCTCCAGTCACTCTTCATAGAGGTCAGGGAGAAGAGGAAGAAGAAGAAGAAAAGAAGAAGAACAACAAACAACAACAACAACAACAACAACAACACAGAACAAGAACAAGAAGAACAAGAAGAAGAAGAAGAAGAAGACCATTGTTAAACTTTGGGAAATGTGCATTATGCATTGGAATCGTGTTAGCGCAGATTTTACAAAGACTATTGTCGCTGTCCGCCCTCCCCCCCCCCCCCCCCCCCCCCCCCCCCCCCCCCCCCCCCCCCCCCCCCCCCCCCCCCCCCCCCCCCCCCCCCACCCCCCCCCCCCCCCCCCCCCCCCCCCCCCCCCCCCCCCCCCCCCCCCCCCCCCCCCCCCCCCCCCCCCCCCCCCCCCCCCCCCCCCCCCCCCACCCCTCATCCTTCTCTTTCTTTCTCTCTGTTTGGAATATGTTGCCCTGTCTGCTGACTTCACAGATGGGTCGATGATCTATCCGGATCCAACCAGACAACTACTGACTGCTATATATAGATGCCCTGTTTACCTTTCATTTAAATGATGCATACAGCGATAAGGTGTCTGGAAACCAAAAGAGAATTTGAACAGACGAAAATGTCCCGATCTAAGCAGCAACACGCTCTGTCGCACTGATAACCTATTAAAGACATGGTGATCATCTGCGTCAACAAAAGTCTGTAAAGAAACATCGCTGAACCAGCCGCCGAGGCGAAGTGGTTAGCGTCCCGGACTCCGGCTGGGAGGTCGTGGGTTCGAATCCCATCAGAGTCATGTGGGTTTTTCTGCCCCCGACCGGCTCCTACCCAGAGTTGAGTTTGCTGCGGACTCAGTTGGGAAGACTGGGACCACACAGTCGAATTTCATCCACTTAATGGATGCGTTTCTGAGAGTGTTGCTCAAATTTCTTGACCAACACTACAGGTGCCTGTATCTCTCGAGCCTGGCTGACGCTGGGATATATATGAAAGGAAGCGTAGAGTACAGCCCTGTCATGTAGTCTCAGACCGAAATGGAAATCCGTAGCATCATCTTAATCATACTCATTCTCATTGATCAGCACAAAAAAAAAAAAAGTCTCAAATTCTGTGGCCCTTCATGTCCTGCTCTCATGGTGACCTCAATTTCGATGTCCTCTCCACGTCTGTGGCCTTGGTTTGGTTCCGTCGGGGTCACCGGTATCGGCGAGTCCATGGGGGCTGTCGTTGGACGGACGTGGTGGCGCCCTCCGGAGGAAGAACTCACTCATGCCAGCTCCGCGACTAAGCAACTATTGTCGTCAGTAGGGGGCTTAGTAGGTGGTGTCCTGCGTATGTAGATCACAACAGGCGCCACTGAACACCACCGAAGTGACTCGGCAGCAATGCAGTGTCTCTTCCGGTGGGTTGCCTCTTGATGACTTGACATTGACTACTCCCTGTGGATTGCTGGTGCCGGGACTACGGCGGGGCTGACCGGGCTGTGGCTGTGGTGTCTGAATGAGCGGCGTGGGTGCGCTGCCTATGAGGTGGCGCAGAGGATGGGACAGCAACAAAAAAAAAAAAAAAAAAAAAAAAAAAACATCGCTGAGGTTGCAATATTACAGTCAAAATAGGCTGTGGCCTGGTCATAATGGTTCACACCACAGAGCAACTTTTAAATTTAATAGAATTTTCCAAAAAATGTTAAACGCGATTTGTTTGGGTCGTGCACTTGCCGATGGAGGGAGAGAATCTGGTTTCCGGAAATTGTGTGCTAGTAATTTCCTTTTTTCTGGTCACTTTCCTCGGCTATACTTTAGTTTTCTTCATTTTCCAATCGTGTATGGTTACACTGCTTTTGTGGACCAGTTTCATGCCTTTGCAGCTGGAACGCGCGTGCGCACACACCCACAAACGCGCGCGCGCGATCGCACGCACGCATACAAGCACACATACATGGACGGATGCACGCGCTGATGTAAGGACGCACGCTCGTACACACACACACCACATTCACACGCACTCTCTCTGTCTCTCTCTATGTGTGTCACTCCGTCTCTGCCTCATACACACACACATATACACACACACACACACACACACATATATACATACAGAATGATAAACAAAGCTTGCTCTTGTGTTTTAGATTGTAGAAATAGGGGGGTGATAAGCCTTCATATCTGCAGTGGTAGATAATTCTGCCTAACTGACAGTATGTGCTCGAGTGGGTGAATGGGGAATAATAAATGCTTCTCAAAATGAACCTTCAGCAAACTTATAGTCTCCAAAGCAGGAGACAATCTCCAATGGGTAGAAAGCTCGCTAACATATAAGTCCTGGTCATATACCGGTATGAATATAAATGCTTCTCAAAATGAACCTTCAGCAAACTTATAGTCTCCAAAGCAGGAGACAATCTCCAATGGGTAGAAAGCTCGCTAACATATAAGTCCTGGTCATATACCGGTATTTCGAAACCTGACTGTTTCTCCTCAGTGACCGCGGAAAGTGGTAATTTGACTTCTCTGCCTTTTCGGTTTTAAAAGAATGCTATACTGAAAAAGGCTGGTGTGCAATACCATAGTATGTTTGTTGAGTTTTCAAAAACCAACCAAAGGTGCCATCTAAGAAGCAAAAGAAAATCATGAAAGAGCAAAACAGGCTACATTTTCTTATGAAAAGTAGAAAATATAAAAAGATAACCTCCTAAGACACAAGTGCTGAGGGCCAGTTCTTGGAATGAATCCGCAAGGGACTAAATTACAATAAACTAATAAATTCCAATATATATATATATAACCATTTGCATTTTTGTTGCAAGTTCCAGACGTCTACATCCACGTGTTCAAAAGATGTTTGGAACTTCTGACAAAAGACACAGTAATATAAGGAAACAAAGCTACTTTAATCGGTGTTTTGTAGACATTGTAACGAAATTGTGCTGATTGTTGAAAAGTCCACAAAGAAGCATCGCGCTGACCTAGATACCAAGCAGACTGGAGAGAAACTATAAATTCTCACACAGCTTTTGGCTCCAAAGAATTTCAGGACAACGGCAGTGGACCTGATCTGATTCTGTCTTGAACCTGGTGAAATTCAGCTGGCCTCTTAAGAGTAAGTGATTCATAGTTAAGTCATGTATTTGCTGTCTGAGTAACAATGTGTGCTGCTGTGTGTGTTTCATTTCATGTAAAGAAACGAAAGCGTAAAGTGTTATGCTAGGGGATATTATTTTGACAACTCTTGAAAGTCCAAGATTGTTTAAAAATCATTCAAAGCTACGATCGTCTGTCCATGGGTACAGACGGTGGAAAGTGGGCACAGCGGATTTCACGTGAAGTGCGTTTGTGCATAGATATACATGGTGGAAACAGGGTCTAGTGAATCACGGGGCTAATTAGGAAGTGGGTATGTGGTTCAAGTCTTGCTCGGAGCAGGTTTTCTGCCCCCCCCCCCCCCCCCCCCCTTTCCGGATTCCCAGATTCCCACACACAGTCACACTTGGGTTTGTCCCGTCGCAGCATTCCAGATACCGACAGCCCACAGAGAATTAGTCAACATGAAGGCGTCATGAGGCGACCCACTTGAAGAGACACTGCACTGCTGCCAAGTAACAATGGCTGGTGTTCAGTGGTGCTGTTCTGATCCAACAGAAGCTGTACACTGTCCACTTAGGACAACGCGAGAGATGTGCCTGGCAAAATTCTGTAGTCAAATGCACTTTACTACGTATGACAGGCTCAGGGAGACAGAACTGTGGCCGCTGTGCTATGTGTAAACACTGATGTTCTTCAGGCTGTCGTCACAGACATCGGTAAACCTGCAGGCAGCAAGGGCCACTCTGTCACTGCACTAAAGACTTCGTAACATGAAGTCTGGAACACGCACTTCTCCAGCAAGTGCATTCATGGGTTTGGCTAAGGCGAAAATAGTGAAGGAAGAATGTGCCACAGGACGGTCTCCATGTGCACATTCACATGCATATAGAGACATTCATGCACCCTGCGTGCAACCACACATCTGACTCCTTTCTTTCAACGAAAACAAACCAGGATGTGATTTTCAAGTTGTCACCTGGCAACAACACAAAAAAAAAAAGTTTGTTTTTCATCTGCGCCACACTTCTTTTGGTGCAAGGGGGGGTTTGCAGGGGCAACATAAACACGGGGAACATG